>APFE030026532.1:21736-46691 GCA_000404065.3 Pinus taeda
TATATTTTTATGATCAGTATTTTATAATATTTAAATTCTTTTTAAAATACAATGTTGTGCCATATCAAATTCTAAAACAGTTTTAGAAATTGGAAGGCATTTACCACAAGTATTAGAAATTGGAAAGCATTTATAAAGAGAATATTAGATTTCAATGATTTTAGGTCACTGTACTTTAGCGAGGAGGTCAGCGTACTTTAGCTAGGGGCTGCGAAGAGAGTGAAATAAAATTTTAACATCCACGAGACTAGGTATAGTCTATGGGACCAATAGCTTCCTTGCTTTTTGCCTTTTGCAATTCAATCCTTTTATTATTCAAATTAATGACCCAACCTTCTAACAATGCCCTCACTAAAAAGACATGCCAAGGAGTCGATGTTAACATATTGTTGTAACTGTCTTTAATGTCTCTGAAAGCATCACATTCCAAAATGAAATGTTTTTCTAATTCCACTGCCCCATAAGTGAAAAAAGTACACACCCGTTCTTCCCAAGCTTCTTTAGGTCTTTTCCATCGGCATGTTTCACACCGTAGTTGATGCGAGTTAGTTCTTAATTGAGGAATAAGAATCTTTGCTCTCCATGGAATGCTAGCTCTAATGTACTCTTTTTGTTGGAGATCACAAGTGGGGTTTAATTCTTGAACATAGTACTTCTTCTTTTTGCTAAACCCTTTTCCCCATATACGCTTGTGAAACTTATCCATAACAAGACTCTTTAACTCCTTGCCATTTGTGGGACATGCATTGAGGTAAATATTCCATTTTTGTACCCATTTTTTGTTTTGTCTCATCCATGATTTATTTCTTTCACTCATTCCTTCATTGAAAATAACTTTAGGTCATCTACCTTCTCCCATTTGCTCAATTATGTGTAGGTACCTTATGAGACGCACCATAGCAATTGCTTCAATGGGAGTTGCTCCTGTTTCACTCAACATTATCTCATAAGAAACCAAACTTTTTTATTTTAAACTAGCTCATGATAAAGCATTTTTGGATTTTCTCAATTTGCTTCCATTTTAAGATAGGGATGCTACTAGCCCACAGTTCACACCCATACATTATCATTGGACAAACTAGGAGCCAAAAAATCACTTTAATTGTTTTCCAATCCCATAACTATGCCTATCTACATCTATTTCGAAGAGCATATAATACTTTCCACCCTTCTAAAATTATCTTGTTTCTGTAGTCCTCCTAATTAAGCTTGTTGTTGAAATCAATCTCGAGGTGCTTGTATTCTTTTACTTCTTCAGGAATGTTTCCTTCAAAGAAGAACATATGTTGGCTCTCCTTTTTTTTATTTGAGAAAATCATTATTTTGGTCTTGTTGGTATTGACTTGCATCCCCGCTGCTTTACAAAAATGCTCAAGGGTGTATAGGTGCATATACAATCCCTGGGCCAATTTAACAATCAATACAAGGTCATCAGCATATAAAAGAAGCTTTATCACAAACTCCCCCAGCCGAACACCATCCCCACCTTACAGATTTAGCCACTCTTCCAATTTATCAATATGTAAACCAAAAAGAGTAGGGGATAAAGGGAAACCTTGCTTGACTCTGATGTCACTTCTAAAGCTTTTTGAAATGCTTGTTGAATTTCTAATTTTGACTTTCAGCACTTCTAAAGCTTATGGACAACAGCTTTATAATGCACATGAATTTCAAGTTCTTCCATTCTACACCACAACTTATCTCTAGAGACCATGTCAAATGCCTTTTTGAAGTCAACAAAGCAACAAAATACTTCTTCTTCCCCCAGCACCCCCCCAAACCTTTTCAATAATGTGTCTCAACATGATACCATGATGTACTATAGAATGTTTCGACCTAAAACCTGCTTGCCCTTTTTCCCTCTTTTCTTTGACTTCTGCCCACTTACTAAATCTATTTTCAACCATGCCACTGAAGAAATTTGCAAACAAAGGATTGATCATAATGATTTTATAGTTGGAAGGATTAGTATTGTCTCCACTTTTAAAAAGGAGTATTGTTAGGCTATTTGTCCAATCTCTTGGGAATCCTTGGTGAATGACGTTGTTGAATATTTCCATGATGTGCGGTGCAAGAATGTTCATTCCCACTTTAGATATTCTCCTTGAAGTTCAACCAAGTCCTTTGCCTTTCCTATTTTCAACTTCTTAATTCCTATCTCCACTTCCTATAATGTGAAAAGATTTGTACTTGTGTTGATCCTGGGAGAAGTCTCATCCTTTGATTCTTTCTCATAGAGTTGTCTTGCATAGTCCAAACATTGATTGGTTGTAATATTATTTTCAATTTGCTTCTTCCTTGGTTGAAGTTCTTGCCAAAAAAAATTTGGGTTATTCTTGCCTAAATATATTAACTCTTCTTGCCTTTTTTGCACGAACTCATGTTTTTTCCTTTTTAAAATATGATTATATAACTTTACATTAATCTTCTCCTCGCCTGCATTTTTCAAGGTTTTCCTAACCATTTTGCATTCCTCGTCAAACCAAGCATTTACAGGAAAACAATTTGATTCAGATTTCCTAGTTTTTGCTCTTTTGCACTTCTCAAGTGCACTCTGAATTATAGTTGTTAACTTGTGACTATTGAGGCTTTTGGAAGCACTCTTCCCCTTCTAAATTCATCTCTCCAACATTGTTTTGAAAATAGTGCAATTTTCTTGTGTTAGAAGAAATTTTCCCCTTGATATCAATTATCGAGAACATTAGATTTTCCTCCTATATTGTCTATCTTCTAACCAAGATAAGTTTATATAAATTGGGTTATGCTCTGATTTTAAGTCCCACATATTCTCTCCAATCTTAACTTTATCTATCCTTTATATCAAGCTTTGTGAACTAATAACATAGTCAACAACACTTGCCCCATTGTATGTGTTGCAAGTGAACTTCCCAAACCTTTTCCATTTATCTAGACCATTGCAGATAATTAAGTTGAAAGGACCACACGACGTGAGCAACTCCTTTCCAAAATGATTGCTAACTTTGTCATCTTTTGAACATCTAAACCAATGGGTATTCTCCTCTTCAATGAGCCAGGTAGGATTGTGATCCTCGTTGCAACAAAAAATACTACCTTCTTGATTCGTTGTTCTAGCACTGAAATCTCCCACTAAAAGAACTTATCCCTACTAAAAATATATGACAACATCTTGCTTTATACCTGCATATGGGTCTTTTCTATCTAGCCCCTTATTTTTGCATGTTTTTGAGACTTAAGGTGCGAAATAGCATGCTACAATTCTTATGTGGTTCTCATTCTATGTTATTTTGAACCATAAATATTGTTTATTTGTATATTCTTTCACTAATTGAATGTGGTGTCCTTCTTTTTCTTTCGCTAAAACTATTATTCCTCCATACCCTTTGTTATTTTCTCATGCCTCGTTCCAAACTGCTAATTTCAAATAACCATAAAACATAGGAGTTTCACAACCATCATGTTCATGAGTTTCTGTGAAACAAATTATGTCTCTACCCTTTGCAATAGGCCCTATCCTAGGTCCCCTCATCCAAGGGTAACCTCTACAGTTCCAACAAAATAGACTTAGGTAGACCTAGGTATTATTTGATTGCTACGCGGCTTGGCACACAAGACTCAAATTTGAGTCTTCACCCCTTTTCATCCATGTAGATCCTATTGTTTTCCTCCCTATTATAGAATTAATTGTTTTTTATTCACTACTAGATTGCTGCCTTGCTTTGTCATGAGGCCCAAACATTGCAAAGTTGCTTTACCACTGTACAACCATTCTCTTTTCCCTTCATTTCTTGTTGCTCTAATTTTCTCCACTTCTTCTCTTCTCTCCTCTTGTTGTTTGCTAGTTAGATTTTCATCTAAGAAGAATGTGAGCCTTTCAAGAGTTTATTTTTGCTTAAGAGATAGTGTTTGTCATGCACACTTGCCATGATGACTTTTATGGGTCGAGGCCACTCTTCACATATCTTTCCCACCCTCCTTGCTTGACAAATTTTCCCTCTCCAATGTAGTTTCTCTTTCAAAAAGTCTCTTGTCAAATTGAGAGTGCTTTCATACTTTCCATAGTCTCTTATTCCTTTGATAATAAAGTGTGTTTCCCTATATTTTCTGTCTTTGTGTTCTCTTTCTTGTGCTCTATGAGTACTTACATCTTCTTTTTCCTCCATCTTTATGTAACCATTAGTGTCCTCGGCTCTGGTTTTGGTTTTTGTTGGAATGTCTATCCTCTTGTTCTCTTTTGCAGTTTTTTTTAGAAATGGATACTTGTTGAGATATTTGTGTATTCACCTCAGTTTCTTTAGATATTATCACTTCCTTGTTTGCTACCATTGATTCTTTCATGGGTTGCCATGCTTTCTTCATGTTTTCCCCTTCTTGTGTTCCTATCTTTAAAGCTTCTTGTAGCATTGTTACTTGCTCTTTTAGATTCCTATTACCTTCCATTAAACATCGATCTGCAAGTGTAATCTCTGAAATTTTGTGGTCCTTTTCCTGTTCTTCGGCTTCCAAAATTTCCGACCTTTCCCTAGACTTCATTAGTTCTTGGACATAGACATCTGATGACCAAGTAAGAGGTATAGATGTGGGACTCTAAATGGTTGACTATTCTTTATTTTTGTTGCTCTTATTTGTTTCTTTTTCTGGTACTATTTTTTCTTCTTTGTTCCCATTTAAAGCGAGCAAGTTTGTGCTTTAAAATGCCCTAATATTGTTTTGCATTTACCCAAATCCACTTCCCTGTTTTGTTTGTTGAAGCAATTTTGACTTGGCCTAAGTGATTTGTTTCCACAAAATTTGAGATTTCCTTTCCATTGTTTTCCATTTTGGGATGAGGCCACTTGCAAAACCCTAAACCCTAATTCCACAACCACTCTCCAAATTTGAAGATTTGAAATGAGAGCGAAGAGCCCTTTGCTGTGTTGCGTTGCAACCCTAGATTTGTGTTGCATTGTACGAAAACCCAAATAATAGGCTTGCTCTCCCGAATTACCTACGTATACCTGCATATGGAGCTGCTTCCACAAAGGAAAAGTTTTATGCAGAAGGAAATAACGACCTTCAAAGTCACCTTCCGCCTGGTGAATGAACACTCTTCTGCCTGGTGAAATCCCAACTGAAATGGAAGATCGAGATGGAAGATGCTCTCGCCGATTTGCACTTTCAATCTATCAGCAGTAGTGCAGTGATGATGATGGTCCCCTCGTTACAAAGTGTATTACATTTTAATGCTTTTAGGAAATTGTACTTTAGTTAGGAGCCACAAAAATTGATAGATTATTGAATTTCAGATAAACAACCATTATTGTTATTAAAAGATATATATATACCATTTAGCTCAAAAATAAAATGGTTTTTTCAAGGTATTTTGTTTGGTTAATTTTAATATATAGAATTCTAGTTTCTTATAGGTTCTTTGAATGCAAAAATGTATCACAATCTTGCTTGAAATTATATAAATTACTCTCTCTCTCTCTCTCTCTCTCTCTCACTCACTATAACGAAGAGTGATGGATGCTCCTGCATCAAATATCCATGGTAAAGTGGAGGTGAATATCTATGGTTAAGAATCTTGTTATATTGTAAGGATTAAGCTTGTATGGCTTATTAATTAAATTTAAATATGGTTACAAAGTCATCCCATTGACCATTATTACTTTAGCATTGGTCAATGTAACTTATAATGCTTAACTTTGAAAAACAAATATTTATTTTTCAATATTATTTAAAAAACTATTTTTCATACATTTGATTGGACCATAAAATGAAGGTTTTATTATAGTTTGTGCATAATATAATGTCACGTGGATAACTGCATCACATATTTTATACCATAATTTAAGGATATGGTTCCAATATTCATGGATGAGTTTTAGATATTCGCGTAGTGATTTTCTAATCTAAAAATAAAATCCTCGAAAGTAGCTCATCCTCACCTAAATAACATATTTACCATAAGTTACTTCCCAACATAATTTAAGCAAGTCCTTGCATAAAAATGGACAGAAATAAGATGCAAATAAATATACGGTATGAGTAAGTTACTTCCCAACATAATTTAAGCAAGTCCTTGCATAAAAAATGGACAGAAATAAGATGCAAATAAATATACGGTATGAGTAAGTTACTTCCCAACATAATTTAAGCAAGTCCTCACATAAAAATGGACAGAAATAAGATGCAAATAAATATACGGTATGAGTCACTTCCCACCATTATTTATGTTTTCCTCCACGCTTTTATATGAGTAAAATTGTAAATGTGTAGATTTACCAGTAGTTATTACCCACCAAAATTTCTGCAAGTCCTTGCCCCTAAGCAATCAATTAACTTATTCACTTCACATCTCAATTGATTAGCTCCTTCTAGAGCAAGATTATAAAATGTGTAGATTTACTAGTAGTTACTACCCACCAAAATTTCTGCAAGTCCTTGTCCCTAAGCAATCAATTAATTTATCCACTTCACGTCTCAATTGATTAGCTCCTTCCAAGGCAAGACTATAGGATTGCAACACTTATTTTTATTTATATGGTAAAATGGATCTTAAATTGTTCATAATTTTATTCATAAAAAGAAAATTAAATTAGAGCAAATTGAATTTTATTATTTCTTTTTTATTATTAATTGAGCCAACATTGAAATGTTGATACTCATTTTCATTTACAGACACTACAACATCTCTCCCATCTTAGGCTCTATACTAGTAATCGCACCATGTTGCAAAGGAAATGTCGTAAGGCATAGATTCGGAGAAGCATTGTGACATATAAAGAATCATTGAAGATAAAAATTAGTAAACAAAAATCCTTTCAAAATGCCTTTAAATACAAGACCAACTGGGGTTATTGGAGGATCCAGCTGCCAACAAACATCGGGAATGTTTTACATGTCCTCTTTGTAAGACTCCTTGCAGGAATCTAATGTGAAAAGCTAAGAAGCTCTGCCTTTGGCATGACTCACCCAAAAATAGGTTGAGGACCAACCTGCTTCTGCTGAAAAATGTTCTTGTATCCATCAACCTTAACTAATGGAGCCACCCTCACTCCAACTTCTCGATCAAATATTTTAGAACCCCTACCATGTCATATTGTGTCTAACTTCTACTGGAATGTGCTCATCCCAACCAGAGTCCCATTCCCTATAGAGAGCCCAAACATCATATTTCCTCAATAAAATTTTGATAATGCCTTCGGTTGATTTCAAACATCTGAGAGAAAATATTAAGGATGTCATTACTACTCAATTTTCCCATCTTAAAATTCCAAAAATCCTAATACTTGTTGAAATTTAGCTCTATCCAATTCATCTCTACTTTGAATGGGTTCAAGGAAAAAAAAATATATGTACCTCAGTTCATGAGAGAATATCAACTCCATTCTTGGCATGATTCAGAGTTTGCACCATTCTAATTAAAGCTTACTTGGCATCGCCTTCTTCATAAACACTATAATAATTAAAATTTGTCGAGAAGTTTATAACAACATATCTACGGATTTATCAAATTCTAAGATTTGTTGTGAGGTTTTTAATTTGAATAACATCATTAACAAGTCATTGCTTTGACATAACTAAAACATATTAGGATTACAATATAAGGTATATGCTTAACTATTGTGGAGGATATCAAGTGTGCTAAATTCATTGAATATGCAAAGTCAATAATTTTATGATTTTCTTGGCAACAAAGAGCGAGTGGATGTAAACACTACTAGTTTGTCAACCGAGAAAAACTATTATGGATAAAATATTATTTTATTTATGGGGATGTTATGATTTTTAGTGCAACTCTCAAACTTCAAGCACATCATGATCATTTTACCTTTTACAATTGCAATAAATATAAGACCTTTATCTGAAAAGTACATCATCTAAGCCTATTGCACATTAAAATTTAAACCGCTAGTTTTGAAAGAAAATAGATTTCAAGTCTAATATTATGCTTATATATGAGAGTCTCGTATAGCAGGTTAAGAAGGAAAAACATATTACCTCATGATTGAGTTCACTCAGTTCAAAGTAAAGAAGTTGGAAATGAAAAAAACACCATTAACCTAAACAAATCCATAAATAATTAATAAATTCTTTATAATAAAATGAATGAGATTTGAAATTTAATAAACCACATCAAAATAAAAAATTCCAGAAGTAATTAATAAATTCTTGATAATAAAATGAGACATATTTGAAATTTAATAAACCACATCAAAAACAAAAATTACCTCTCCTCGTCCATCCATGAAGAAGTAGTATGGAGATTGGATTTTGATTCATCTACAAAATGGTAATGATGATGTCTCGAATCAGTGATGTCTCTAATCATAAAACAAAATTTATAAATTCAGCTAAACATTACCAAAATCCATACTATAATCATACAATTGAACGAAAAAATAATTTTATATAAATACCCAATCTCCAACCTCTAAATGAAGTTGCAGAAAGTGAATTTGGGAAGAGCAGAGAAGCCCAAGATGGCCTCTATAGGTGAGGGATGAACAGACTCTGAAATAAATTGAGTCTCTATTGAAATAATATTCAGATTTATTCCCACATAGTTTCACTGAAATGAAGGGAATACAAGGAGAGTTGGGAAAGATGAATATAGAGCTTCATCTAGATGCCAAGCAAGTTAACCATCCACCATATGGACTCGATCCCCAATTCAAGGAAAAGGTAAATAAATAAATTGATTTAATTTTAGTTGTTGGTTTGATCTCTCTAGTAGATAAATATGACTAGATTAGCTATGGGGGTGTGTGTGTGTGTGTGTGTGTGTGTGTATATATATAGATATATAGATAGATATGTATATATATGTATATATATGTATATATGTATATATATAGATAGATATATTATATATGTGTATATATGTATATAGATACACTATTACTATTACTTTTGTTGGATCAACAGAAACAACAGGAGCTTTTCAAACCATGGCTACTGACTCTGCTGCCCATGTTATAGGTGGTGGTCATATGCCTTGGTACTAATAGATAGAGTCCAACGATGAAATGTAGTTCTTCTCTAAGTTCTTACCCAAGATAAGTTCCCATGGCTATGTCCTCATGAAAAAGGGGGAATAGAAAGCAAACAATTTTATCTTCCAAGAAAACAAGACTACATTTATTGAATGAATCCTCGTCAATGAACCCACTAACATTGTGGATATTTGAATTATGGAAGGAGATAGGGAAAAAGGGAACAATGCTCATTTCAAGAGAGAATGCTCAGAGAATACAAACCAGATAATTGGGCTCTTATCGCATTAACTGGTTTGTAATCATTGTACAATTAATCGTCAATGCATACCATAATGTAAAATTATAATTAGGAATGTCCATGGTCATCTTAAATAGTTCCCGAGAATGCTTGAAGAATATTGATGCTTCAACTTATAAACCTTAATTAATGCATATAGTAGAAATCAAATAGAGTTTGTGCAAAAAAAGAAAATATGGACAAAGCATAGCCATCATATAAAAGGATGCTCAGGGAATACAAACAAAATAATCAATTTCATTCTACAAAACAAGTTTGTAGTCAGCACATCGTTGTTCAATGGATCTTGTAAAACTCTTAGCCAATACTCAACATACAAAGAGGATGCTCAGGGAATACAAACCAGATAATACACTTCATTCTACAAAACAAGTTTGCAGTTAGCGCATAACTCTTTAATGGATCCCGTAAAACTCTCAGAGGAAGCTCAGGGAATACAAACCGGATAATACATTTCATTCTGCAAAACAATTTTGCAGCCAGCGCATAGTTCCTCATCAATACACCTTGAAAAACTATCAAATTTTAATCAATAAACATCATAAAAAAAGAGAAACCATAAGCTTTAACAAAGGAATTCCTAGAAAATATAATCCATATAATATGGTTCTTCTCGCAAAACAAGTTTGAAATCATTAGGATTTGAAACAAGTAAAAGAAATTTGAAATTTTTGGAAATAATATGCAGATGATCCCTTAATTGAGAAGAGATGTTGACTCCAGAGCCATGGCCCTGCCTACTTAAAAAAAACAAAAATCCCCACATAAAATATGATCATTTTCTTTCACATTTCCAATCCTATTGAAATTAACACCAACACAACATATTGCTCCCTAGAGTTTAACACTACCAAAGCATATCTTTGGAATTTAGAAGGAACCCAAAATAAGTTCCAATGGATGTCCTTACGAAAAAAAGCGAAATAGAAAGCAAACAATTTTATATTCCTAGAAAATAGGACTAACACAGATTTGCCATGTGTGCTCCAACCTAGTAGAAGATGATCTAGGGTACACTATCTAACAACAATGAGTCACAAAACACTTGTATTTTTTAAATGCCATTATGGTTGCTAGTTTTAAGAGTATTGTTAGGGCAATAAGCTCGGTGTAGTTATTTGATCCTCACCTAAATTTATTTTAAATATGATAAAGTGAGAGTTATTGAGAATTTGAGATAGAGAACACCTTGGGCTCCCCTTTTTGGGGGTACCTTGACCAGATCCATCAAAGTAATCCCCATGTTCTAGATTTGTCTATAGGAGCACGAATCAACTTTTCTGTGTAGGGGTTGATGAAAAGTTTGAGAAGATTGACTGACCTTGGAAGTCACATTGAAAAAGAGTTATATACCTATCTTCAAATATTTCAACATTTCTATCTTTCCAGATTCCCAATGATACTATTAGAGGAAGGCCTTTGATGTCTTTGAGATCTTAGTTTTTCTACCACTTTTTAAAGCACTCTTTAGCATAACCTCCTTGCCCATGGTTGTGATGATTAAAATAAACTCCCATGATTTCTCACTCAAAGATCGAACAATCTTTAAAAAAAAAAATTGATACCTTAAGCACTCCAAGAGAAATGCCAAGCGGAAAGAGCAACAGATAACCACAGCCCTAGCTCGAATTCAAGGGAAATGAATCCAGGATTTAACCTGCTCTGAAGCAAAATACTAATTGTGATCTATTCTTAATCTTTTAAATCCATATATTGTTTTGTTTGAAAAGAAGCGGAAATAATATAATATTGTGATTTTTTTGTTGCCATTGACACCTTGTTCACATGCTTCGAAGATCCGTAGAAGTAGTTGCTTCATACCAACACAATCCTCCAATGACGAGGGAGATTGTCCCAATGAATTATCTTTTATTCCCAATAACAAATAAAGTGTTATGAAGGTACGTAAGTGAGCTTTATCATAAATAACGTTCACAGATCATGCCCTTGACTCATCGTTGACATACATTTTTTGTGCTCCATGAAAAGACTAGAAATTTCGGTTCTAGTTCTTACAAATTATTGTTGTTGTTGCGATGGATGGTAGCAGCCCTAGCACTTCCTAGAACAACATCCCGTAGACCCCAAGAGTATGTTCTGCTTCTTGATCCCCTGTATTTTTGGTTTCATTGTTTCACATAACAATTGGGTTCTTGTTGTATTAGACGATTTAGTTAAACATAACCAGGTAGGATAAATCAATCCTTGATGAGACGATCACTGTGGAAAATTTAGAGTTAGAATTGAAACCAAGACCTGTTGCAATCATTTGCAACAATCCCCACAAGCTGAAACATTAGGATTTATGGAAACCATGTCTCAATTTCATTTAACTCTTGATATGATGTGATGGGATAGATGAAGCAAAGCTGAGAAAACATGTAACAAAATGAGAATTCATTTCAGAGACCAATATCACCAATGATCCAACGCCTACAAATTTTCCTTCGCATGCATTTAGGAAAAACTTTTAATTAGGATTTTGGGAAAGTTTGGTTCCCTTCAATAGTAAATCAGAGGTGTTTCGTAAACAGACCAAGGTTCAAATCCCCGAGGGACACATTTCCTACTCACATCTCAATCGAAGGAATACTTGGTTACATTATATTGTAATACTCCCGGAATGGGGAAGGGGATTCTTACCACAGTACTAATGAAGAGATAGGTTAAACAAAATATAAACCACATCAAAAACAAAAATTACCTCTCCTCATCCATCCATCAAGATGTAGTATGGATATTGGCTTTTGATTCATCTATAAAATGGAATGATGATGTCTCGAATCATAAAACAAAACTTTATAAATTCGGCTAAACATTACCAAAATCCATGTTATAATCATACAACTTAATGAAAAAATAATTTTATATACATATCCAATCTCCAACCTATAAATGAAGTTGCAGAAAGTGAATTTGGGAAGAGAGGAGAAGACCAAGATGGCCTCTATAGGTGAGGGATGAACAGACTGTGAAATAAATTGAGTCTCTGTTCAAATAATATTCATATATATTCCCACATTGTTTCACTGAAATGAATGGAATACAAGGAGAGTTGGGAGAGATGAATATAGAGCTTCATCTAGATGCCAAGCAAGTTAAGCATCCACCACATCAACTCAATCCCCAATTCAAGGAAAAGGTAAATAAAGAAATTGATTTAATGTTAGTTGCTGGTTTGATCTCTGTAGTAGATAAATATAACTGGATCAGCAGGACCGGACTGGATATACATATGCATATATATTTCTATTATATTTATATAATATTATATACACACACTACTTTTGGATCACAAACAATAGGTGCTTTTCAAACCCCCGCCACTGGCTCTGCTAGCCATGATATAGGTGGTGGTTGTATGCCTTGATACTAATAGACCGAGTCCAACGACGGAATGTAGTTATTCTCCAAGTTCTTACCCAAGATAAGTTCCCATGGCTATGTCCTCATGAAAACAGAGGAATAGAAAGCAAACAATTTTATCTTCCAAGAAAACAGGACTATATTCATTGAATGAATCCTTGTCAATGAACCCATTAACATAGTGGATGTTTGAATTATGGAAGGAGATAGGGAAAAAGGGAACAATGCCCATTCCAAGAGAGAATGCTCAGAGAATACAAACAAGATAATTGGGCTCTTACTGCATTAACAGGTTTGCAATCATTGTACACTTAATCATCCATGCATACCATAATGTAAAATTATAATTAGGAATGTCCATGGTCATCTTAAATAGTTCCCCAAAATGCTTGAATAATATTGATGTTTCAATTTATAAACCTTCACTAATGCATATATATTCAAAGTGGAAGCATTCAACTTCTTTCCTAGAATGAAATAAGCAAATCTTGCAGTAAAAAAGGGCTAATTGGCCTATTTTGGTCACATGTTGAGACTAAACAACAGATCCAAGATCATAATGGTTCAGAATGGAAGTGATTTCTTAACATTTTCCAAATTGTTATTACGAAGAATTGGTTATGACACAGAGGTCTACAAAATCTTTAGTATTCATGAATGCAAACTTGGAGTATCTAGAATTGTTTAAGATAAGAAAAAAGAAAGGATGCTTAATCGGCCACATTTGTATGCTTTGTGTTTGTAACTATTTTTTTGGTAGCAATCTCATGTACCATGCTCCTATTTGCATTCTTGAAGTAACTTCCTACATGATTATTTCTATGCAACATCCAGATATGCCATTGACTTACTACAATTGTCAATTGTGGCTACAATTGCATTCTCAGGATTCTCCTATGGATCTGTGTGCTCTGCGCTTATAAAGCGTTACTTTAACTTATTCTGGTTGCATATCTAATTGGGGAGGAACAAAGCCATAAATCTTGTCACTTGGACTCCACATCAGATGATGAATATCTCGAGAAAAAATTGAAGGTTCCTCCAAAAATGTTAAAAAACCACTACCAAAGGGAAAGGGAAGCAGTGCAATCTATAACAAGCAAGAATGTTAAAAAAACATTGAAACCTATAGAGAAGGAATTAAGAGGTGAATGGAATACTCAACATGGTTCTCATAGTTGCAACAAGAGCATAGATGTGGTTTCTTTCACATTTTCATGTCATGTGAGGTCTACAGGTGGATCCCAAATAGGAATTCATTCAATGGAGAAAAAGCAAGGTCAAGCAGTGGACGATTGGAGAGAAAGGTAGACCACTTGTTGGAGAGATCCTTGCACAGCTAGCGAACCTGAGAAAATCATATCATAAGTAACATGCTCATCTTTGTCTTCTTTAAATCTTGCCATGTTAGGAGGAGATAGCTTAAATTCGCTTTTGGAGCAAAAGTTGTGGAGTTGACCTGGGCGCCATAAATTCTTTCAAGGATTCCATTTCTAGTAAACTACTGCACCTATACTTCAGGACTTGATTATCACATTCAATACAGAAAGACCAGTTGAGATGAACCAAAACTGTGAATAAGTACTAATTTTCTATCTCTGTTCTAGAAGCTACAAAGACACCAAAGAATAAAACAATAAAAAAATTGTACAGAAACAGTAGGTCCTGTAAGCTTTTGTAGAAGGATTGACCATGTTGGGAGACAAGGATTAACCAGGACCTTAGTTTGTTGACCTTAGTTGGTTTCATTGTTTCACGTAACAATTGGGTTCTTGTCGTATTAGACGATTTAGTTAAGTTTGTTAACCTTAGTTGGTTTCACTATTTCACATAACAATTGGGTTCTTGTTGTATTAGACTATTTAGTTAAACATAACCAGGTAGGATAAATCAATCCTTGATGAGACAATCGTCGTGGAAACATCATAGTTATAATTGAAACCAAGATTTATTGCAATCATTTGCAACAAACCCCACAAGTTGAAACATCATGATTTATGGAAACCATGTCTCAATTTCATTTAAATCTTGATATGATGTGATGAGATAGATGAAGCAGAGCTGAGAAAACATGTAACAGAATGAGAATTCATTTTCGAAGACCAATATCACCAATGATCCAATACCAACGAATTTTTCCTGTCATGCATTTAGGAAAAACTTTTAATCAGGATTTTGGGAAAGTTTGGTTCCCTTTAATATTAAACCTGAGGTGTTTCGTACCCAGACCAATGTTCAAATCCCCGAGGGAAATGCTTCCCAATCACATCTCAATAGAAGGAATACTTGGTTACATTCTATTGTAATACTCCCGGAATGAGTAAGGGGATGCTCACCACAGTACTAATGAAGAGATAGGTTAAATAAAATATAAACCACATCAAAAACAAAAATTACCTCTCCTCATCCATCCATCTAGAACCATGGTCGTTGCCTACTAAAAATGAATAAAAATATTCAGAGAAAATATGCTCATCTACTTTCAAATTTCCAATCCTATTGAAATTAACACCAACACATCATATTTCTCCCTATAATTTAACATTACCATAGCAGATATAAACTAAAACTATGCCAAGATTAATCTATTGCTCACCTCGACAGCTTGCGAGCAATTCACAAACCCATTGAGTATGAAGGATCCTGTACATTGGAAGTTGAAATAAGTCTTTAAATTACTTAAGGAAAAAAATTGAATGAGATCTCTCTAATTCGGATTCCTCCCACGAAGAACATTAAGTCAGCCTTGTAGGAATTCTGTAAACATTGGACAAAGGTTTAGAACAAAAAAACTAAGAATAACATTAAGTCGGCATTGCAGGAATTCTGTAAACATTGTATAGAGATTTGGAACAAAAAAAATTACATTAAATGAATACCCTGCACCAAACTTCTTTACAACTAAGATTTCACTTTTCTAAGAACCCTATAATTGCTTTGAAATTAAAATGGTGAATTAGTGACAAGCAGCAAGTGCATATCCATCTTCGTCTCCATATCTGTCTCCTTGTCCCTCATCGTGCCTAATGCTCTTTTCAAAACAAACCTTGACAACTCCATCTTTGTCTCCTTGTCCATACCCTTCCCCATTACTCTTTTCATAACAAACCTCGACAGCATCTTCATCCGAGACACCATTATCCATTGCATTGTTGTTAGTGTTGTTGTTAACACAATTATTATTGTTAGTATTGTTACTAGGGTTATCAACAACACGCTTGAGATGTTGTAAACGTCGCCTCAGGTTCCTTCAATTGCATCCCACTAAAATTTGGTTGACACGGCCAAACATTTCCCATCACTATGGAAGTCATCAAGTGCAAGGGATGTTAGAGCCTTACATTCCAATATATGTAGTAAGGTAGAACTATGAACAATCCTAAACAATTCATTCCAACTACCTTTGCCTAATCGAAGGGCTGATAATCCTACAATCGTCTAACATTTAACCTAACCGCCAAAAGTGATGAAAAGTAAGACAAGAGGGGAATTGATTTCGAAGGGGAATGCCTTACGACATAATCACTTTTAACCTTTTATTTTTTCTTATTTAAGTCGACATGTAATTGTTAAATGTTTACAAACATTTATATCGCACAACATCATCCCTATATTGGGCTGACATTTTATTTATTTATTTATTTTAATTTTAATTCTTTTTCTATTCAATTTTTTCACGACTTTAAAAATATGTTGACTTACTTAGATTGCACCTCCACATCTCTCCTTATATTAGGTTGTAGAGTGCCTCTCAGCGCAATAATCTTGAATATGTGGATACGAAGGTTTTGTCTCCTACAAGGATATGACGTAAAGGAAGACCTTAAACCCATCAGATCCACCACAATATAACCATGGTCCTTATATCGTGGAACAAAAACAACAAGTGTCTACCATGGAGGTAAAGTTAGAAAAGGCAAACCAACTTTTATCTATTCTACAATCCATTGTTGTGATTTGTAGATTCAATCGTTTTTCCCGAGATCTGATGCTTTGCACTAGTGGGTTCTCACATCCTGGACCACTAACTGTGATATCTACCTATGCTCCAAAGGTTTCTTTACGATAAAGTTTGATTCCCAACAGAATCTGGAGAGAGTATTGAACAATGGGCACTATTGTTGGGGCAACGTTGGGCTCTCCATTACCCCTTGGTTCCCATATTTTGACTCCACAAAAATAGCGAGGCTTCCAAATCTCCCCCTTCTTTTTTGGAATCGTAAGGTTCTTGAGGATATCGGAAATACTTTGGATCTTTAAAAAAGTTGGATTCTGAAAAAATAGAGAAAGGAATTTTTGCCTTTGCTAGGATCTGTGTAGAAATAAATCTAAGCAAAGGCCTTCCTGATCATTATTCATTTGGAACATAAAACCTTTCAGTGGACCCAAATGCTAAATTACAAAAACAAGTCTTTTAGATGTCGCTCATGCTACCAAACTGAACACTTGTAGGACACATGCCCCCATGAAAAAAAACACCGTAAAAATAAAATGGGATAGACTCACAAAACAAAAGGATGGAAACCCTATGATTCCTACATCATGGAGGATGAAGAAGGGGAAATCGTAGAAAACCCAGCTCACCAAGAAGAAGGGAGAACTCAAGCACATGATTGAATTGCAACCCATCCACAGTTCACCACATAAACATAAGTGACTCGTGAAATAGAACAACAACAAATTGTGGCACAAAAAGAGGATGAGACAGTGGGCTCAAGGAGAGATCATATGTTGGAAAGCTCTTATTTTAATAAAGAATCACCACCAACAACAACAATGAATGATTTGGCAATGGTAAAAGTTGGCACACAACCAGGCAGATGGCAGAAGGTACTGAACAATAAAGGGAAGAAAGAAAATTTATGTGATTATTATCACAACTAACTTCAAAAATTATTATTATTATTATTTTCGGTTTCTTTCTTCTCGCACATTTTTTTTATCTTACCGAATGCTTACATAATCTACATAATGTAATTTTTTTCCTTGCTTCAAGTTGAATAAAATTACAATTTTTTTTTCATTTATATATATACAATAATTAGGTTGAGCTCTTTTATTGGATGGAAGAATGGACTACCCACTAGTAGGATGTTATCACTAGGATTATGTGAAGCTCAATCGAGCTTGGACACCCATTGGGATAGTTTAATTTCCCCCAAAAGTGGCTTCCATCCTCAACCCCTCCCAATGAGGTTTTAACATGAGACTTGATGGGGACTAAATCCAACTCAAACCAGTTGGTCTGCACCTCATGGGTCCACTAAATATTAAAATTGGTCCACGTGAACATAATATATAAAGACAACAAGGGGTGGGTGAAAGTATATGCTAAGGAAATAATAATTTAAAAGAAGAAAATAGAAGGAAAACAAATTAGGAAGCACCAACCTAATGAGATAGGGAACAATGAAGAAGCTCTAGCAAAAGGATCTTCCTTGGCTCTAACATGCTGCTTTAAAAGACTTCTAACGTTTATGGCCATGAATAAATTGATGATGGTTGTGAGGCTATATCACTGATTAGGCTTATGACATTTCATAGGACTATCATGTAAGCCCATAAGTTGACCATATGCCCCCTTCCTATGAGCATTAGAGGACTAGAATTAATATGTAATCGATTTGGTGCTTGTTAGTTTGGGGTGTTGGCCTATAGTATGTTGTTGATGAAGATCAGACATCTCTTGAAAGAAGAGGGCTAAACATCTTCACTCCTCATAAGCCATGAGTGCTTGGAGATAGGTAAGTGGATCTTTAAATATATCAAATAATTTTCTAATCTCCTAATAGGGACAACATTGAAATATAAAGTGGTCCCTAGTTAGGCTCTAAGGAGCGGATCATGCAAATATACTACATCTAAAGAATATGATGATCCATATCAATGTGAAGTGGGAGAAAACTTACATTGAGTGAAAGTGACCCTTAGGCTACAAGCTAATTTGATTTTGTTGCACCTCATGGTTGAATGGGCCCACTACCACATTGGAAATACATGTTGATTTTTTTCTAAAGTTTGGGAGAAAGAAACTTTATAAGCTTAAACCACGTGGATTTAAGGTAGTGTTTATAAATCTCAATATCAATACCCTTGTCTATCTCACCCTTAGGATAGATCAATAATATCCACTTAAAAGTTATGCATGGGTAGTTTGTTAATATCAAGGTCACTAAGGTGAAGCAATGAATCAATCCCACTTTCCACCTACTCCAAAGAGGATTTGAGATTAAGACATGGACATCTAAGAAATACCACTTTATGAGTTGCCCATTTGTGTAAACCTATTTATCATACTCAATAAGTGCAAGATTGCTAAAGAAATGAGTGGACTTATACAAAAAAAAAAGTTACAAAAATGATATCACAAGGCATTCGCCCTGAGCATGAAGATATTAGATAAATCATGAAAAACATTTTCTTTATCATGTTTTAGTTTACTCCTTGAAACCATGGTTAACCTTACAACCATACAAACAAATAAATATAATAAATGAACAAACAAAAAAGTCAAATCTCCAATTAATTATCTTAAAAATAAAATTGAAAAATATTACTCTTCAAAAACCTCAAAGTTATGTATTCCTCACTCAATGTAATTCATATTATTAAAATGAAATTAAAACCTAATTTGTGAAAAAAAATATGAAACATACCTTAAAAACATTAAAATTAAGTTAAAAAATAACCTCGAAAAGAAGACTTGAAACATACATATGACAACATTATCTCAATCCTTTTACTTCCCCAAAGTTACAAATTCTTTACCCAATGTAATTTGCATTTATTAAAATCAAGTTAAAACATGATTTGGAAAATAATATGAAACATACATATACAAATATTAAAATAAGTTAAAAATAATTTGGAGAAGACTTGAAACATACATAGGAAAACATCATCACAATCAGTTTACTTTTTCTATTTCTAAATACACATTTCCCTTATATTAAACTAATAAAGTATCTTCCACCATAAAATACTTCAACGATAATATATATAAATGAAAATACTACCACTTTGAACTCTTTATTCCTTCATGATAAAGATGATATTATTTTTACTACTTGAATTACCACACTCTATAAAAAAATAATAATAATAATAATAAACTATTACAACTTTTAATCCAATTTGAAAGGCCATCAAGGAACGAAACAACAATAATTGACTCCAAGTCATTAAGTATGCGCATGCATATAGATATATAGATTGACATGGCCATGCATAGAGATTTCAACTGCTTTCCCGAGGTACTAGATAATATGCAAGCTATAATGATAATAAGCATTGATGGTAAATTCCAAATGACATACCCACAACTCTAACATCTAAAACAACATATTGCAAATATTTATGAGGTACTAGATAATATGCAAGCTATAATGATAATAAGCATTGATGGTAAATTCCAAATGACATACCCACAACTCTAACATCTAAAACAACATATTGCAAATATTTATGAATTCTAGTTTCGTAGTTACATGGTGGAAATATAAACACCGTGAACTGGATGAGAAAAGGGACACACGTTTAGCAGCCTCAAGGAGGAGATTGCTTAGGAATTGGGGCATGGAAGGGTGTACATTAATGGCCACCAAATCCTTTACTAGTTTATTGAATTTATGATTGAGTCTTTAATGGTCGACTTGATAGAAAGGAGGAAGAGGATGGGGCTTCCTGAATGGAAGATATGCCCATAACTCCATTGGCATGTCAATTGGACTGGGAAATATTGAACTTAGCAAGGGATAGCTACACGAAATGACACAAGGGGCGGGCGGGGGAGAGTGTTGGGACAAGGAAGGCATTTGACTGACATTCAAAGGAGGTACATTATGGAAAAATAAGAAGGAGACATTGATGGTAAAAGTAAAAATATTTGGACAATGGCGCATTTGGGACAACACACTGGCATGTTACAAAATGTTAGTAAAGTGTGGGAGAGAAGAAAAGAAACCATAGGTCGGGGACTAGTCTATGGGTGCATGCATCAAAGCATTGGAAAATCACTACTCAAGTGAAGGAGCAAGGTTCTTTGGACTCGTATTTTTGGGTGTAGGACTTGTATCCTTTGGATTCCTCGCTTATAGAGGTGTTCTCTTTGTTTTTAATATTTCACTAGAGGCTTGCAATTGATTACAACGTGCTCTAGATTCCTGGTTTAGGGTGGAGACACTAGAGGAAACATTTAGCAGTTCAAGTGGGTGGAGATGGTGTAATCTCTAGATTCCCTATACTAGTTGATTGTTTGATTTATTTCCTTTGAGCACTCCTCCTCAATCTTTGAATCTAGCTCAGGATGGTTGACTGCATGAAGGGTTGTAGTAAATTCAACCTAAGGTTGGATGGAGATTTGAAGTCCCATTCTCAGTTGTTAAGATAATTTATATCACAAGATAAGTGGTTTACTTATGTTAATGTGATTATTATTTCACTGTGACATTATATTGTTGTTATATAACATGTACAATTAATGAGGATATTAGGTTCATTGTGTAAATGAATGAATATGTGAATGAGGAATTTTCATATGATGGGAGCTTGAGACTCCCTATAATATTACCATGTTCATGATAATTCTTATGGAATCTCAAATGGTTTAATGCACTAATACAACAACTGAGAGTCTCCTAACGAGGCTTTGTATTAACATGGGATATAGTATGCCTGAGTGCTTCATTAGAAAATTGCTAGTATTATTTCTATTTAATATATTCAATTACATTCCCTGATGGGGGTGATAAACATGGCATATATCCCGACACGTGGTTGATGATGTTAAACACTTGGTCGTTGGTGTGGAGGTTAGCCTCCTTGTCCCCTCACAATGTTCTAAGTAAAGGAAGAGTAAATGTTATGTGTGTGGAATTCCCATCATCGTCGTTGGGAGAGGGAGTGGGTGAACATCATTGGTATATGGAGGGTGGCGCTCTTATATTCTGGCATCTAGCTGGGTTTTTGTAGTAGTTCCATGGGCATAGGTTGAGCTCTGATGGCATTCTTGAACTCCTCCGATGTTTCTCTATTTGGGAGTGGTGGCGCTTCCGCAATCGACACCCCTTCCTTAGCATTAGGGTCACAAAATTGGACGGTTTCTTTTTTCGTGTGCGATTTCTGGCTTTCCTAAGTGGTATCAGGGATCTGTATCTTGTTATTGGGTAGACCCACAACCCGTTGTGGGTCATTGGGTAACTCCGCTCTTGGCTTTCTTTTGTGCATTCTTGAGAGATTTCTATGGCGGAAAAGGTGTTTACCCTCAGTTATTTCAGCCAGTGATCTTTCTGCGAAGGGTTAAGCTTTGTGAGTTCATGGTTAATTGTTTTACCGTTGGTATAGTATCTATGTTTCCTATAGCTCCCCTAATCAGGTTGGTAAGTGATTCTATGGTGTGTTTGGGGGGTTTATTTGCAGTCATATTATTGGTGTGCTTTGATAATTGTTGGCTCACTCAGCAATTAATTGGTGTTGCTAGTTTTGATACAATGCGCCCTCTGTCGTGCAATGCTCGTTCTCTTCCTCCGTTTAATGAATTTCGGCCATCTAGGGGGCACGGGGTTCACACCTACAGGTGGTGATGGTTGTATAAGAGCCTCCAATTTCTGGTTGGGGTGGTCGAACTGTAGGCATTTCAGGCTAGGTGGCTTCAAGGGCTCGTGGCAACTCGCTAGATGGACATTGGGGGAGAACCACGCAAGCACCGAATAGTGGTGGTGCGACGCGTGTAGGTAGCATTGTAGACAGGGGAAGGTGTGATGACTGGGGTGTGGGGAAACTATAGAGTGACACTATTGTTTAGATAATTGTTGGGATTTGATCCAGTTTATACTAGACCACTGACAAACTTCATACAGGGCTCGACAGGAAGAACATGCAGAGCTCATTACTATGTTGAACAAGATGCATTACTTTCAATCTCATGTACGAGAGCGGTTCATGGTGGTATGGCATGGTCAGAACCTATTATCTGAGAAGGTGGAGAAGATGGAGTCATGGATGGATCACTTCGAAGAGCATGTACAATGTTCCTTTTGTCCTCCTCCTCCTCCAGGGACTACTCCAAACAATCCTGCTTCTATTACCTCTTATGACTAAGCATGGTTACATATGTTTTACTTGTTTTATGTGTTTTCTAATTCTTTTGACCTCCTAAGTTGTGGACTATGTCTCTAGTTGTTCTTTTGTCTCTTTGTCATATGTTGATTGCAGTAGTCAAAAAAACTGGTTGAGGTGAGACTACCTTCATTTTGCTACTGATGTACTTATTTTTTGTGAATGAATAGAACTTTGACTTACAAAAAAGAAATAAAAAAATCAATTACATAGCCAGTGTGATTGTTGAGAATATAAGTTAATTGTTATGGTGCTTGAAATTCCAAGACTCTAACTATTATCTTTAACACAGACATCAAAGTTGAAGTGTCCTTGATATGGAGTGTTAAGGATGAGATGTGTTTATTTATGAGCTAATATAACGTGTTGTTATGTAACTAGTAATTGTATGCCTAAGTAACAGGCAAGCTTATACAATCATGAATGCATTAACATTGTAGATTCATCTTGCTGATGAATGAAGGCATAATTCATGTCTCTATGAATGGGTTTAATTATTGATTTTCCACTCTTGCAAATGTATCGTTTTGATTTTGAAGTGATTTTCTTAAGTTAAAGCATAGTTGGGATGTCAGGTGCCCAAAAGAGTCTTGGTAAACTTCTTGGATCAGTCGCAAAAAGGCTCATAATGTCCTTTTACACTTAAGGGCAAGAATAGCCTTGGAACGACCTGTTTGGACCAAGTTCAGGGCCCAAAAGTTTGGGCGAGAAGGCCCAAGAGGTGTGAGATTAGGACTGAGTTAGTTCAAGGCCCAAAAGTTCGAGTGTGATGGCCCAAGAGATGTAATTCGAGGTTCGAATTAGTTCAAGGCCTAGGAGTTCGAACATGAAGGCTCAAGAAATATAGGTCGGGTCGAATGAAGGCCTAAGCACGAAATACTCCTGGACTTCAAAGTTCTAAAGGGTGCTCTAGGATTGTTAGGTAAGTGTGTTACTTTCTGAGCTCGAAACCCTAAAAAAAAAAAAAAAAAAAAAAAAAAACAAACCTATAATGGAATTTTGTCGTAAAACAAGTGAATATGTAGTCCAATGGGGCCCAAGTGAAGTGGTGATGTGGAAAATGCCACATAATCTTACCCATGACATGTGGGAAGGGATTGATGACATGGACATACTAGGTGAGATGGAAGGTTGCCACGTGGGCACCATGTTTACATGGTGAGCGTTTATTGGCCAGACTTTAAACAACCATAACATTTGATCCAAGAGTCAGAATTTGATAAAATTTATGTCGTCGGAAATATCTTAATGATCCAAACACAATAGTGGTATTTATTATAAGTTTTAAATGAAGTTGAGGAAACAAAAATTTTGTGACCCCATCTTCATGACGGGACTATGGAGGTTAGGTTTTAACAAAAGTAATGCCTTTTGGTGCCCAAAAATGGCCTATTAGGTGGGTGTTTGTTGGGTCCCTATAATACTAGTGATTACCCCATTACTATTGTAGTTGTATCCCTTATTAATATTGTTGTGCCCATATTGTCCCCATATTGTTATTACTCTGCCCAATAGAATCCCTCTATTGTTATTGTTGTGGCTTTATATTATTATTGTTAGGTTGGCTGGATTATATTGTGACTCCTTAGATTCCTATATATAGAAAGGAGGTTTTATCATTTGAATCATCCAACAATTGTTCATTTATGTAATGTAAATGAGGTTGCCCCCTCGAAGAGGCTCAATTATAAGGCATTGATCTATCTTTTCTATCTTTTCCTTGAGCTGGTTTCATAATATTTGGTATTAGAGATTTGGATTCTAGGGTTTCGTTGCTCCAAATAGGTCATCGTGGCATTTTCACTATAAATTTTTTCTCTGTGACATTTCAGAAGCTAAAAAAAACCCATTTGATAAGAAATTGTGCTGAACCTTAGGTCCGAATTTTAGAGCTTTTCGCGCTATATTTGCGGAGATATGATCTGAGGAAGTTGGTCTTTTTGCATACTCCTGAATTACATTCCAAACAAGTTACCTAGGGAAAATCATCATAACTTTCTCTCTGAGCATCAGATTGAAGTTTCTTAAGAAGGTAAAAAAAGAGGATGGACTGTAGTTTCTTGTATATATTTTTTAGAGCCAAAGGTTGAAACAGTGACTCGTGGCACGTCGTACAAGTTTTCTCTACTGAACTAGTCTATAATCAGGTCACTGTGGGAGATTTCACATAACTCTTCCTTGGAGAATCCAATTTGGATCAGACTGGTGGCAT
>APFE030026532.1:51119-62446 GCA_000404065.3 Pinus taeda
CGGCTGGGTTATATTGTGACTCCTTAGACTCCTATATATAGAAAGGAGGTTTTGTCATTTGAATCATCCAAGAATTGTTCATTTATGTAATGTAAAGGAGGTTGCCCCCTCGAAGAGGATGAATTCTAAGGCGTTGATCTATCTTTTCTATCGTTTTCTTAAGTTGGTTTCATAACAGTGTTGGTGTGTTACAAAGCTTTATGCCTTAATGCAAGTTGTGAAGAATTGTAAAAACTATTCTATAGGGATGGAGATATTAATCCTCACATATCACTAAGGAATTAACTACGGGCCCAGAGTATGATACAACAAATAAAGCATTACAAGTGAATAGGGTTTATATAGTAGTTTCATTTAGAGATCAAGTACAAGAAGGGAAACACAAACAAGTTGGTCAGCATGCTCTCAAGGCCACCCACATCAAAGATCACAAGTTTCAAAACTTTGATGCACATGGAGCCATCCACCCATGATGCATATAGAGAGGCATATTTTGAGGACGAGGACTATAATGATGTGTTCAACAGTTGCAAATCCAAATTCATATGCATGATTGTGATAACACAATTGACCATTGTCTCGAGGACAAGTTACTCTACAAGTTATACAAGTTATGTGTTCCTAAAGGTGAATGATTGCAACTGATTAGAGAGGCTCACACCTCCAAGGTTGAAGGGTACTTTGGTGTAGGGAAGACAATGTCTAACTTACAAAGGTATATGTATTGGCCCAAGATACAAGAACATTTAGCTAGGTTCATAAGAGGATGCATACTGTGTTGTATCAACAAGCCTAATAACAAGAAACGAGGTTTATATCATCCTTACCTATACCCACTTGTCCCTGGGAAAGAATTTATATGTACTTTTTTTTTGTGGGGGAGGGGTTACCAACAACCATGGACATGACTACCTTGTCATGGTAGTTGATAGGTTCAGCAAGATGTGTGTTGTAATGCCCTATAAAATTACCATCAGTGGATAGGAAGCAATGAACTTGTACTTTGTACATGTCTAGATGCACTTTGGGATATCAAGGAGCATTGTTTCAAATAGTAACATGAGATTTCTTGACGCATTTTGGATTACATTGTGGGAGAAGATGGACATGAAGTTGAAGATGTCTACAACATTCCATCCTTAGACGATTGGGTAGAAAATAGTAGTTAATAGGACTTTAAAGCAACTTTTGAGTGGTTACAATCAGAAGCGTTCGAAGAACTGGGATACAATTTGATATATATACAACATTTTTATAACAAATTAGTCTATGCTTCTACTAGTAAGTCCCCATTTGAAACTTGTTTTAGATATTTCTCACCTTCGCCTTTGATATTGCATATGGGTAGAAACAAGGAGTGATGGAGGACCTTACATGGGATGCCTCGAGAGATGAAAAAAATGTTGATAAGATTAGGAAAATCCATATACATGTACAAGAGACACTACATAAGTCACTGGAAAAATATAAGGCTAGGAACTATCACCACAAAATAGATAAGTTGTTCAAGGTGGGAGACAAAGTATGGTTACAACTAAACAAGGAGAGGTTACAGGGTCATGATAAGAAAATCAAGACTTTATTGTAAGATCCCTTTGAGATGCTTGAAAGGATGGGAGATAATGCCTATATATTCAGCCTAACCCCATATCTACACATTTCCTCAGTTGTGAATGTAGAGAATTTGAAACTCTACAAACCTTCCATCCTAGATCAGGAATAGGAACAAGTCGTATCTTTTATAGAGTATCTGGAAATAGATGCTCATACAGAGTTGAAAAATGATAAAATTTTGCATAAGAGGTCCAAAACTACAAGACAGGGGCAACATAACCTTTGGCAGATTAGGTTGAAAGGACAACTTCAAGACAAATCTAAATGGTAAACATGAGAGAAGGTGGAGGAAAATTTTCCTTGCCTCATCCAGTAAAATATTTTGGGACCAAAATCCTCCCAAAATGGGGAGGTGTGATATGGTTGGGCCATTACATATTTTTCATCCATCTTAGTCCTTTCATAGTGGGAAAAGTGGAGAAATAAGATCAAAGGATCATTTTTACCGACGAGACCCAGTTTGGCAAATTGGGGTCTAAAGCCTTCTAAGAGAATTTTGAGGCATCAAATGATATTTTTGGGGGGGGGGGGGGGGGGGAAGAGTGTGTCAAACATTTTTGATTTGATACAACACATTTTTATCATATTATACACAAACAGACCTTTCCAATGACACAATAATCACCTCATTTGAAGTTCGTATGCAAAATTTATACCACTCAAAAGTTTACCTTCCTATTTTGGCCAGCATATTTGGAGAGGATTCCATGTCAGCCCCAATTATTTATGGAAAATAATATAGCCATGTGATCATGATGAAGAATACTCTAAAAGAGTCCATATTGTAGCTCTAATTAAGAGTTGAGTGAGCCAAACTTAATTACTAGTAATATATTAGGTTGTGTTGTAATCGGGTCACTACGAGGAAAAGGGGTTCCATTCTTTTCAAGTGCATTTGTTCCATAGGCAAGAAAAGTAGTTGAGAGGGATGGGGAGAGTGCATATAGAGGGTATTTGTGCATTGTAGTAGCCCAGGAGCTACAAACCTTACTTCTTTGTACTTGCAACCATTTTCTATTTTTAGAAAGATAGTAAAGGCGCCTTAGCTTCCAACTAGATTTTTTCCTGAAAGGGTTTCCCAGGTTATATCTTGTGTCAATCGTGATTTGTAAGTTTTTTATTTTGATGTTCTCTATTTTTTGTGTAATTATAATTTACATGCATATGTAATAAACAATCATTTATAGATCCATATTTATAAAGAAACCCTCATAGTGTACATTTTGGAATTTTAGGTATAATTTTATTAGAACTGTTGTGACAAACTATCCAATGAAATATCCATGACAATTTACAGATCAATTGTAAGACATATGCACAACTTTCGTGCTCCTCTGGATTGTAAGTTAGCAAGGCTTATCTCTAGAATCTAATGTGAGGAGACAGGTTTGAAAGGGTTGATTTCTTCCAAATTCTAAGATCCAAGGACCAATAAGTTAGCTAATGAAACCTTTTGCTTGGAGGCTAGGCAAATAGGGATAAATGGGAAGAAAACCCACTTCCTATATCAATTACATTTAAATATGATTTATAGTCCAAAGTTTTTTATGCATCCCAAGTAGCAGCATGAATTCATGATGGTAGTTCGAGACTTAACCTGGGGTAACCCATTACTACATTCCCACACTTCATGTTTGACTTGGAAGCAAGGTCATTTTGTATTTGGCTTATCAACAATGTATGCAAGTGGGATATTTTGGGACATTATCCAAGTTATTCTTCCCTTTGATTCATGCTTGTTTCTAGTGTATACATTGCATTCTCCTTCTAGTTTGTACTTGGTTATGGTATATACAATTGGGCCTATCATTCATGGGAGGAATTTCTTTGCTCTTGTTTAGAGGTAAGTTTATGCTTGTAATTCAGTTGAAGTAATAGCTTGGTTTTGTGGGGCTTTACTAAGGGATTGAAAGAAATTAGGGTAATATCTATGGTGAAGACAAAAATTACTTAGGTAGAGCATATTTGTCTTCAATTTCCATACGCAAAATTGGGACGTGGCATAGTTGAAAATCACAACCACCCAAGATGCTACCCTATGTGTGAACTCATGGGTATAGTCAAGTTTGAAGGAGACATCGAAATATGTTGTTAGACAATCAAACATGTGTTTTCAACACAAATATGATAATGTATTCACAAGAGGAACCTCATAATAATAAATATGCAACAAATCTAAAGTTGGGAACTTCGAAAAAATGTTAAATCTATAAGCTTAATAGAAAGTGCATAGTTCTTCAACATACAATCACAGGTTTGGAAAAAAATTCATAATCACTAACTACATTTAAGAGGCTATCAATTGGCTCAACGATAAGTTAATTTTAGAAGAAAGAATTGATGCACCAAGATCTTAGGAGAATGGACATGAAAGGGATGGAACAAGAAACCATGCTAGTCTTTGAGAATCATAATGAAGTAGACAGTGGTCACTTATGTTCTCAACTTTAAGTTTTTATATGTTTTGTAAACTTCTTTTGATTATAGAATTATTTCTTTTTTGTAAGCTAATGATCCTTTTATTAATCACAAATAACTAATTACAAAAGAAAATTTCCTCTGATGTTGCGTTCTATCACCAGGGAACCCCAAGTAACAACAAAATTTGAGGATTTTAGTAAAAAAAAACAAATGAAGTCTAAACAATTGTATATCCAGTTTTCCATACTTTTTTAAATAGTAAGTGTTTCTAGCTTATAAGATAATTTACAAAAATAGCTAAAATGTTGTATATGATACCAGAAAATACTAACATAATTCAAAGAGTTGGTTGCATTGAGGATAGAAATACAACGATGTATCCAAGAACTACTCACCATAAAGAACATGTTATGAGAAGTGGACACTTCAATCTTATTTGTTGGGGTGCTTGGTGATGATGGGCCCTTCCCACAAGTGAGGATGGCCTCTATGTGAGCTAGACAAAGTGCCATGTCTCAATGTTTTGCCTAGATATCATCTAACTGCAAAAGTATCTCTCATTTTTCCCCATTCCTCTCAAGGAAGAATTTACCCAGAAGAGCTATATCTCGGTGGTGTATAAGTATAGATTATGTCGACCCCTAGTATTGTTGAAATCATACACCTAGATAGCCACAAAAACCACAAATTTAGCATTAATGAATTTGTCTCTATCAACCAAGACTCTTGTTATTGCTTGTTGGATTTCCTCCCTAGAATTTAGGGGGTATCTAAGTGAAAACAATGAGCAACATAGTGGGCACAAAGGCAAGCTTGGAGCTACCCTCCACTCTCCTCGAGGAGCTTGTCTAGTTTTGAGATTGTTAGGGAACAAAATGGCACACATCAAAGCAATAAAATGGTGATGGTAAAGAGAATACCTAAGGGGAAGAGTGACTAAACCAATAGATAATGAAAAGACCAATCAATGAGGGGAGAGTAAGGCCTAGAGGAGGAAGCACCTCTTTAAGGCAGCTAGAAAACCCCAAGACACATATCCTGAGCATGCAAACCACATACAAAGCTAAGGGGAAGCAAACTTGAAATAAACAACACAATTATAAACCAAAAAATTCGTAATATGGACTCAAAAGTAGACACTACTATAGATATCAAGAGTTGACGATACCTGAAACCAGTGCTATTCGAAGATGACAAATTGAAAGGCCTAAGGAGATCATCAACTTGTCCCTAGCACATAGCCACACCAACTCTCGAACCGAAGTCTTGGTTAAAACTAATAGAAATGGGAGAGGCTAGGTGTTGACAGTGTTGGATACCGCCAACATACAAGGGATCTCCCTGATATGAGGTCCCAATTAAACCTCACACAGTTTGGTGTTGGAGTCCCATCCGAAATATGACCTGGCTACCGTTTAATTAAAGATATTTCTTGGCTTTAGCAGTTAGCATGAGAGATAAGCACACATGTGCTTTTGAATGAGCAAGAGAGTGTGCCTTGTGAATGTTTGATTACAGATGTATCAAGGTTCTTTCACTGCAGAAAAGAAATAAAGTGAGCCTCTAAGAAGTAATATTACTACCCTAATGGAGACACATGCACACATGATAAAAGCTCATCTAACATCAAGCGAAATAGTGCACATAGATGTGACGATCGTTACAAACATTACAACACATTCCTAATAAGTTAAGCACCAAAGTCATTGAAATAGCCCAATTACTTGAGTACATGTGAAAGCGAACATGAATCATAAACATTCAAAGAAGAGGCTTAAAACATCCACATTCCATGTATGAAAATGTGTTGGCCGAAAGACTTCAAGTATTAAGAAAAAATTCCAATATACATAAGTACAATGAACATCACTAGCTCCAATAATGGAGCTTTAGAGCCATTACTTGCTCCCTAAAAGTACTAACTCTATCTCTCTAATTCCTTATGGGAGAAGCCAATTTTAAAAGTCCTTTGCATGAGTAATGAGGATCCTTTTATAACTTGAGGTGTGACCTTTCACATCCCCATGACTCTTGACTTTCCGACTCCTATTGACCTCTTGAATTCTACAACCTTTAGACTTTCAAATGAATTTTGGAATTACATATGACTCTTGGTATTACATGCCTTTTGGACTTCCATGGCTCTTTTGTCCATACATGACTCTTGGACTTCCACTTATTTTTCTTTTCAATGATTATATAATTACATCATGACTTCCATGTCATCATGTGATAAGACATGACAAGTCACTATCCTTGATGATTGGGATTAATAGTGACTGATGACATGGACTTTCTTCAATGGTGACATTGTTGTCACTTGTGTCTTTGTTCTGGATGCAACTTATTATTGTTGATGCCTTCACCCTCCAAAAGGTCTTTGATCTTATGGAGATTTCTGGGTACTTCGATCATTAAGACTTCAATGCATTCCTATTCTTTTAATGTTTCCTTTGTTTTCCTTCTTTGCTCGATAATCTTTATGCATGCTAGCTACAATGTTCCTAAAATATACGTAGCTGCGATCACTCATGAGAAGCAACCATCAACCTAAAAATCCCCTGTTCTAGCATGCTTTACGTAGACTTTTTGTTCATGCCTTATCAGTGCGCTTGGAAAGATAAAAGAGATATTTTGGGTGCAAGGGCACACTTCGAAAGGCTGAAGGGCTAAAGGGAAGAGGCGTCAACACTTCGGTGTGCGCTCATGCGCTCAAGAGAAAGAGGTAATCAGGGTAGGGTGCATGACGCAAGTCTGGAGGATGAAGGAAAAGAATTAGAGCTTCCCAAATGCATTGTGCACTCAAGGGAGACAAGAAGGGTACATGACGTAGAGCTGAAGGCTGAAGGGAGAGGATTTAGGGCTTCGAGGTGCACCAATGCGCTCAAGAAGGCAAATGAGGGCACATGGCGACAATTTGAAGGTTGAAGGGGGAGGCTTTGTGCCATTAGAGTGTGATCATGCACTCAAAGGGTCAAGAGGGTGCATGGTGCACTATGGAAGGTTGAAGGGTGGAGCTTAAGGCCTTTAGGATGTGCTCATGCGCTCAAGGAGGGAACATTCCTTCGGGTCAAAGGAGTGTGCTCAAAGGAAGACTTGGTTTCTCAAACAATGCAGTTCAGGGCAAGGAAGGGGAATGATGCTATAGGAGTGCGCAATGTGCTCTTGGAGGGCACATGGCACACTTATGAACAATAAAGGATTCTTGATTGAGGCCTAAGAGTGCACCTATGCACTTCTTGCCTCAATGGGTTCACTTTGCAACCAACATTTGTCTAAGTTTGGAAGATGAGGCAAGGGGCGAACATGATGATTTTAGACATAAAACCATGTGCGACACATACCACCTCATTGAGAAAACTTAGAAAAGATTGAAAAACGATAAATACACATCAAATCATGACTTTACATACATTCCCCAAGTACAATGAACAAAGTGTGTGCGACTACGACAAAAAAGTGTCATTTTGTAACAACAAAGGTGTCTTGATAATGAAATGCACTAAAGATGTTCTAACTAGTGCGGCGACACATGAAAACATCAAGAACACATGACACACATAGGATAACTTGAACAACATTTGACAACCAAAGTGACACCAGATACGATGGTGAAGTAGGCTCCAAAACTTGAACGAAGTGAAACTTTTGGAGGGTGTTATAGCAACGCCAACACTTGGTGACACACTAGAAGAGCTTCAACTTCTCTGTTTAGGTATAACCTTCAGTTAAAGGGTTATAACTTTAGGAAGTATTGATTCACCAATTGAATTCCCTTGACTTCTCCCTTTTGACCCGGTATGCACATAATATCTTACTTTCTCCTACTTGGATGAACACACAAAGATACACCATATCACAATTATTTCAATCTAGGAAAGGTTAATGTGCACAATGAGTTTGTGATATTCAGAGCATGAGTTTTCATGGTGTTGCTCTGCTACCAATAGGCTTGGGAAGTACCATGGCAGAGTCACTTTGTAAGCACAGACGTTGCTTTGCTACTAGTAGGCCTGGACAACGCCTTGATGAAGTTGCTTGCTTCACCTCCCTGTGTAGGAAGCATTTCTCTTCTTTCACCCTTTATTTATTTATTTAATAGGACTGTGCATCGACACTTATTATTTTCAACGGGCGGAAGAGGGATCCCGACTTTTTGAGGGCAAAGGAGGTTCCCCCTTTAGAGAAGTATTTTAGAACCTGTTAGTGTCGGTCTTGAGCCCTCCATCGGTGATCAAAAGCTCTTTTCATGTGCATAGGTAGGTGTCTCATCAGTATCAGTTTTGCATCCCGTTAGGCATGCCATAAAACTGATGGAGGAGCTGGTCCTTGTTCCCTTCTTGGCTTTGCTGGATCAGATCATATCATTTAAATGAGCTTGTGTTACACTTGTTTTTTTTTGTCTTGAAATCCCAAGTCTTAGGTCTAGGGTTTTGGTCAAAAATCATTGCAAGGTCATGAGTCAAAGGTCTAATAGTCCCCAGCAAACCGGAAGGAGGTATGTAAATATGTTCCATTGATATTTTTTCATCAGGTACAGCTCATTTATACCTTGGATTTAAAAACCCTGTTTTTAAACCCAAGGTCATGTGAAATTTGCAAAAAATAAGGAAAATTTTCAAAATTCTTCAAAATGCCAGCAATAACCCTGGTCTCCTCGCCAGAGTCCATCAGATGGTCAACCTGCAAAAAGAACGGAGTTAAAGCACTCAGAAGATCAAATTCAGGACAAAGTGAACTCAAAACAGTGTTAAAAGTGAATGTCAAAACAAAAGCATTAGAAAGTGGGTTTGGTAAGTTAATTTTTTCAAATTGGGCCTATAAAGAGTAAATTTCCCTCTAAATAGCCTCATTATGCATTTGAGAGCTTGCAAAACGAGTGAGAGGTCAAAAGAGGCAATTTGCAGAAAGTTGGAGTCATTCTCAAGGGCACGACCACTCAGGCTCAGTGCGCGACTAGTTGGGTGGGGCGCGACCACTCAGCGACCCCTCTGCAGTGCATTTTTCTAAAGGCCACGACCACTCAGGCGGGGCGCGACCACTCAGAGCAGGGGCGCGACCACTCAAGTTGTCTTCTACCGAACCACTCCAAATCGACTAAATCGCCCTCTTGCTTGCTCAATTGATCGAGGTAGGGTCTTCTAGTGCGTTTGAATGCTTGAAACATGAAATGATGGACTTGCATATATATGTTTATCACCAAGAAATGTAAGGAGAAATGGATTTGGGTGATTGCTTGTTCATGTAGGCATTATGCTAGGGTTGATGTTTTTTCAAGGCTTTAAATCCCTATTTATTCCCTCCTTGTTTCCTATTAAATTCACAAATGTCATAATATGTTTATATCTTATCTCATTTGCAACAAATACTAAATTTCTCATCCCAAATTCCTAAAACCCTATCCCTCCCCCAAATCCCTTTACAAAACCCTTTCATGTATTCTACCCAAACCCTAATACCCTCCACACGGCAAGGAAAATAAATGAACAACAACAAGGATAAAAAATGTTATGTAAAAAGAGAAAAGAGCAATAATATGGCAAAATGACCAAATATAAAAAAAAAAAAAGATATTGCTGTGCATAGTCATTAGAAAATATAAGACACACTGTTGTTGCATATCCATAGCAAAAACAAGAAAAATGCAGTTGTGTATATGTATAAAATGGACATATTGCTGTAAATATTGTTTGCAAAAGAGTATTGTTGTGTCTCCCCAAAACCAAGCCCTGTTTTCCTCTCTACCCCTTCCCTAAAGTCCTGTTCAATTAAGATCCCTTTTCCATTATGACAAGATGTAAAAGAAGTCTTATTCCCCTATGATTAAATCCTAATAAAGTATTTCTTTGCAAATGATTTCCTAATTATGGAAGATGAGATGATATGTTTGACATTTTGTGAATTATCCCTTAAAAATCCCTGTTTTTACATATTTTCCCATTCCTTATTAAAAATCCCTCCCCTAACATTTCCCTTATGATTTTTTCCCCTTGAAAACAACATACTTCTCAGCATTTTTGCAGGCAAGGGAAGCAGTTTATTCTATCTATTTGCTTCACTTTGCTCAAAAGCACCATGTCAACCACTAAAACCTATGAGCAAGGTGATGACCGGTCTTCTTCCACAGAAATCAAGGTACAACAGAGGCCTCGTAAGGGTGGCAAAGGTGGTCATCATAGGAGAGAGGAACCCACCTCTTTGGCAGAATTGCAGGCCTGTCCTATGGCAGTGAATTATTTCCGTTATATGTCATGTTTTCAGTTCTGTGAGAGGCTTGCTCAGATTCAGCACCACAGGGAGTTGGCCCGCTTATTTGTTTTGCACCTTCATGATGGGCAGGTCACTCTTGCGGGGGTGAATTTTGTACTATCTCCGGAGGTGATTTCAGAGGCTACCGGGATACCAAATGTGGGTGAGGTGTGTCCCAAGCGCAAAATGCTGGATTATGTTTATTTTGAGCCATATGTTAGGCCAGCATTCATGAGTCACTTGTTAGGGGTCTTTCCCTTCAGATTCTTCCGGGGGGAGTATGCTCCAATCATGCGGCTTATCATGCATTACTTTACATGCGAGGGAAGATTTTCACAGGTCTTCTCTTCTCACATTCGCCTGTTGATGCACTTTACACGAGTGAGGATGATGAACATCCCAATTTTCTTCTTCCAGGACATTCAGAGGATGGTGTTCGTGTTTCAGAGGCAGTCCCCAGCTCAGCAGCATAGGAGTTTGTGCCATCATGGTCTCATCCAGCTCATTGTTTCTCATCAGTTGAGTGAGCAGGGCATTCCATTGGCAGACTTCATTTCTCATGAGTTCTTTACAGTGCCACCACAACCACAACCAGAGCCAGAGGCCATTCATGAGAAGGGAGGTCCATCACACCAGCCCGAGATTATTGTTCCGAGACATGTTGTTTCCCCACCGCAGCTTACATATCAGAGGGGTCATAGGACCTTGTTTGCAGCAGCTCGACGAGTACTTTCTCCACAGCAGGTGGAATGGGTCTTGTCATCATCATCAGGTCAGCGAGTGTTATCTCCACATCAGGTGGAAGGGGCCTCGCATTCTTCATCAGCAAAGGCAGTACGGGAGGGCAAACAACCCATGGTAGAGAAGGAGAGAGCCGGTGACACACAGGTTGACATCATTGATCTTGATGCTCGCTCCCCCACTTCAGATTTGCATGAGATCATCCGACAGAGAGAGGCGGAAAAACGCTTGTTACAGCAGAAGCTCAACATGGCCCAATGGACAATAAACTATCTTGAGCAGCGCAACAAGCAACTTGAGGA
>APFE030026532.1:62466-89221 GCA_000404065.3 Pinus taeda
GCCAACCAAGAAAAGAAGCTGCTAAAGAACATGAAGAATCGTTATTGGGCAAGGATGCATGTTTGTAAGGCAAGGATGAAGATTCTTCAAAGGAGGTTGACCGAGGCTCTCAAAGGGAGGAAGAAGACCAACCTGCTCCGTATCTTGGCTTAGGCCTCTCTCACTCACCATGATACCCCTTAGCCTCCTCCTAGCAGCAAACCCAAGAAATTTTGAGAGTTTTGAAGCATTTTTCGTATTTTTGGGAATTTTACAGGTTTTGGCCATTTGATTGGTCTCACCCTGCGCGCGACCAGTCATGGGGACAACTCAGAATGGGAAAAAATCTACATTTTTGGATTTTTCATGCAAAAATACACTTGCCTATGGATGGGTTTCATATTTTATGAAGATTTGGGCTCCCAAAAGCTCAAAATACATGCAAATTTTGACTTTCTGCCCCTTTTTTGAGTTGCAGAAAGTTGCCTTGGGAGAAATGACGTTTGAGGGGTCAAATCAACTCCACATTCAGAAATTCCTGTGGGGTTGGAAAGTAGCCTCACAGACCTTTCCAATGAGCTATCTTGCACCTGATGTGGACACTGGGAAGGCCCTCAAACAGAGCTGTCAATGTGAGCGACCAGTCAAAGTGAGGGGCGCGACCACTCAGGGAAATTTCACTGTTTTGACTAGTTCGGCCAGCAAAACACTGTTTTTACTTTGGTTGACTTTTGAGGCATGTAAATGATGGTTTTTTGTGTAATTTTCATGGCACTTAGATACTTTTACTCTCCTTGAACACTTCTAGAAGTTTCCTTGATGTAAATGGTAAATATTTAATGCATGGATAGGTTTCCTAGGTTTTAGAGGCAAGTTGTTTTGACTGCCTATTATCTAGTGATTAGTTTAGAATTAGTTGAAACAGCTCCTAGGAAGCTGAGCTCGACCCCTATAGGTGGGGAAAGGAGTTAGATCTTCTATATTATGCCTTCTCTTACTCATTTTCATGGTTGGACTCTTGAGGGAGAAGCTCCTATTGTATATTTCACTTGTATCTCTGCAATTTGAGGAAAAGGAAGACCAGGGTTTTACAGACATCATTGGGATTCTTGTGGACTCTTGTGTTGATGGTGTGTTCTCTTATTGTAATTGTAAGTGTGTTTATGTGTTCCATCTCTTTCTTTACTGCCGCTTATTAAACAAATGAAGTGATAAAGTTTGAATTCATGCATGTCATGCTCAGCTTTCAAATTTGTTTAATGTTTATGTTTTCCACTATCTAAAGAGGATTCAAAGTCATTGTTTGCCCTCTTTAGCTTCTCCTCTTTCCTCCTTGATCATCCATCTCAGCTAAAAGCATCAGCACAAACTCCTACCTTGCCCCAAACACCCACCTGCAAAAACTGAGCTCAATCCCACACCCTAAATTGCAGATCCTCAACTTGCCACCAAAAAACCCCAAAAAACCCCCAAATCAACTTTCAAATTAGTTTACTAGCCTAATATCTGTGTTACCTTGATTGGTCATCTCTTCCCATTGAAAATTTAACGAGATCGACCGGAGAGAGCCTTCTCATACCCCGTAGGGCTAGCTACGAGGTGAAATGGTTTGATGTTGCCTTGAAGGTTTGCCTTTCTCAGCCTGAGGTGAAATCTCAAGCGCTAACACATTGCAGGTGTTCGATATGGGTTGTCGTCATGTGTTTTCGTCACAAAAGTAGCTTTGCGACGAAGATGTTTGTATGGGTGAATGTCACTTTGTGACAAATGATTGAAAACAAGTTTTGATGGACATTATGTATTAAAGCCCTAAGTCTACATCTATTAAAAAACCTAGAACCTAATGCAATATTCAAAAATGCATTAAAACCTAAAGCATTGAGCCATACCCTAGTCCTAAACCTAGCCCTAAAAGTTATGCTAAGACCATGTATCAAAACCCTAATGCAAACCTAAACACCTAAACCTAACTCTAAGCCCACTCTCAACCTTTACATATTAAAAATCAATACAAAACCATTACAAAACAAATTACATAGCTAACCACCATCCCTAACTGCAGCAGGATCATGACTCATGTGAGCGGAGTCAATCAGCGAGGTTAGCAGTTAACCATCGCATCAACCAAGACTGCGGGCCTTCACTGCATGAAGAGTTAACATAGACTATGGTAATGTGAACAGGCAGTGGTAAGGCAAAGGCTAACATCGACCCTTGAGCTTGAAAACTGGCTCAAAAATCGTTTCCATTTGAACGAACTTTGATAGCCGGCAGGGTTAGCCGTAACCACAGTCCCTAACTGCATTAGAAAAGTAGCAAAATTTTCGAGCTATAACCCCGGGTTAGCAACGGTGATCACATGCAATGTAAGTGCTTCCTTTGCCCGGTTACATGACAACTAACAGTTTTGGGTTTAATATAAGTTATTTTTGGTTTTTGGTTGTTACTTTTGTTCCAAACTAATTCAAATACCATGTAACCTTATCCCTAAGGTGGTTGAACATGGTAGGACCAAAACCAAAAAACCCAAACTTTAGCTAATTCATGCCAAGTTTATTCCATAGTAGTTTGAATGTATTTTCATGCCTATAAGAGGTAGTTTTTGTTCATTAAAGAGGAGGAGAGTGGTTTTGGATTTTTATGTAGGTTCTGGAGGTCATAGTTGTTTTTGTTTTTAGTGTAACAAGAGCATCCGTAGTCGAAATTGGGAACCGTGATAGGCATTGGAAAGCTAGTTCAGAGAGCTATCCTTTGACAGTGAGTAGAAGTGCCTACGTTCACATTCAATTGGGTCAAATCTCTATGTAATATACCTCTTATGTGTTAATCCTAATAAAGCGGTTGCCTATCTTGAAACCGTACCCGGAGATGTAGTCCATCAGGGACAAACTCCGTAATTGATTTTGTTTTCTGGTATCACTATGTTTTTTCTATTTTCACTTTTGTTTTGCATCAAACTTATGTTTTATCAACTGTCATAAAGTCCTTCTTCTCAAGCAATTCTCTTAGTTTCCGCACTTTCATCTAACATTCTATTCATTAATGGCTAAACAATTCTACATCAGTTTTAACTTATAATCAGTTTAGATCATATAATTTGGTATCAGAGAAGGTTGTGTTTGTAGAATTGGCCATTGAATGTTAAGTAGTTCAAAGTCACAATGTGGAGAAGGCATCCTCGTGCAGGTTGATCTAGAGATTGGAAAGTGACGAGTCGTTCATAAGTCGACCATGACAGGAACTAATGCAGGTGAAAACACTAAAACTAAGATGAGTGATGAATAGCTTCAACAAGAATTCTTGACTATGCAGCAGATGTTGGGAGAACTGTATGAAGACAAGAAGGTGAGAGATGCACCTTCTTCTTCGAAGACATCGAAGAAGGAAAAAGGTAAAGGCAAGGTTGATAAACCACCTTCACCTCCATCATCTCCATCATCCTCTTCTTCTTCTTCTTCTTCCAATGAAGAATATGAAATAGAAAAGAAACCTAAGAAAAAATCTCTTTTGAAACTTGATGTAAAATTTGAGTTACCTATTTATGATGGAGAAATGAATCCTGAAAATCTAGGTAACTGGATTAAGAAATTAGAAGTGTATTTTCATATTCAGAACATTTCTGATGATAAAATGAAATTTGAGTTAGCTACACTTAGAATGGGGGGAAAAACTTTAATTGGGTGGGAAAGTAAAACTTAAATAGATGCAAAGAGGAAAGGAAAAGTTATCTCTTCATGGTCTAAGTTTTTAAAAGCTCTTAGGAAACAATTCTATCATTTAGGATACATGCAGCAAGATATTATTGATTGGAAGCATCTAAATCAAGGTAAAGGGAAGAGTTTTCAGGAGTTTACTTAGGAGTTCAGAAAGAAAGCATTGTTGCTTGGTATTTCAAAGGATACATGTGAAACTTTGTTAAAATACATCGATAGTTTACACTGATATTTGCAGCATACATTATTGATGTTTAATTCTGATGATTTTGATGAAGTGTGTGTTCATGCCATACATATTGAATCAGGTGGCACACCATTCAAGGTTTCACTGCAATCATCCAAAGAGTTGGAAATCAAATATTCCAATGACAGTAAGGGGAAGAATAATTCGAAGAGAAAGAAATCAGTGATAGCTCAGAAGGAAAGACCTACTTGTTCTCATTGTCATAGAATCGGTCATGATGAATCTAAGTGTTGGAAACTTCATCTAGAACTTAAGCCCAAAAAGTTCCTTAAGGAGAAGGATGAAAAGAAGGAAATTGTAGCATTCCAACAAGATCTAGGTTCAGATTCAAGTGATGAAAGGAGGATAACTTCCATGGTTATGACAGGTAAAACTTCTGACACTGGTTCAAGTTCGAATATTATTTCATCTTCATCAAACATAAATCCATCAAATGAGGATAAAAGAGTTGAATTGTTTAACATAAGGATACTTTCTAAGCACATAAAGATAGATACATTGTTTGACAGTGGATCACAAGGCAATCTAATATCTAAATATTTAGTTAAAATATTGGATTTGGAAACACACAATCATCCAAGACCTTACCCATTAGAATGGCTAAATAAATAAACTCAAATAAAAGTCACAAAACAATGTCGATTAAGATTTTCCATTACAACTAGTTAAATTGATGAAGTGGAATTAAATGTGGTTCCAATAGAAATATGTGGAGTTGTCTTAGGAAGTCCTTATCTTTATGATCGTGATGTAGTAGTTTATAGGAGAGAGCATAAATATCACCTTAAGAAAAAAGGGGTTGAATTTATTGAAGGCACATCAAAACAAAAATCACTTGAATATTGTTGCTAATCAGATGAAGCGATTAATAAGTTCAAATAAAATATTTGTAATCATGTGTGTAAGGGAATAGCATAAGAAACAACAGTATGCTTATTTGAGTTATGAGACTTAGCTTAAATATAGTTTGATCAAAGAGGTAGAAACTATTCCAGTTCTATGTAAAACAAAACATCTTACTCATAAGTAGGGAATACAACATGAATTACAGTTTCTTCCTAAAGCTCCTCTTCCTAATGTCAGAATAAATCAATTCAGTCCAAATTTGGGAATTAATAGTTACAGGGATGCAGGTCAGTATTGGGGAAAGTTAGTGTTAATTTTATCTTGTATTGTGTCACCTATTCATGTTTTAAAAAATTTAGAAGCCTCTTTTCAAGTGGAGAGGAAAGATGTTTGTTTTCATTTCAAAGCCTTTTCTAAAGCACTTTCAAAGTATTTGAGGGAAACTTATGCATCAGGGGAAAGTTCTAATCAATGGAAACATCATTTAATGAATAAGGGAAAAGTGATTCAAACAAATCAACAACTAATTCAATACTTTCAAAGACAAACTAAGTTGCAGTAATTTTCACCTTACAATTTGATGGGTTTATGGCAGGAAGTTCACTTAGTAATCAAGAAGCAGGAAAGTATGTCCAGTCAAGTAGCTGGTTTGATGTCAAAAACATCTTTGATTGTCTCTTTTATTCGGAAAAATAGATTGTTAATACATGTTGATGGTATTGAAAAATATCTTGTAGAGATTGTTTTCAAAGATGATTATGAATCACTAACTCATGGTTCTTAATGGAAAGAAATCAATTTACATGTTCATAACAGGTTGCTTGACCATCACCGCAAGTCGTTCATACTGTAGATGGATGGAACAGGTCACTGAATCAAAATGTGCCATGGTCAGCATCATCAAGGTCATCACTTGTAGGTGATTGATCAATTGTATTGGTACATTATCAGGACAAGGTGGAAAATGAGGGAGCTCTACCCTCATCGACTATTTGTTTAGTCAAACTTTTATGGTCCAAAAGCTTTCAAGTGGAGAGGATTGATCTAGGAGGATATCATTAGATCAGTTGAACAGGTTCATTGTCACTATTCAGTGTTGTTGTCAACATTTAGTTTAGTGTCGTCAGCTTCAACAGTGTTGTTTATGGTTTAGGGTTTTCATGGTGATGGTTTTGTATCTAGTTGTCGATAAGTGTTCCTCAGTAGTTCCTCTAGGGTTGATCATTGACATTGGTTTGTCATCCATTGCAGGGGTTCAATATGGGTTGTCGCCATGTGATGTCATCGCAAAAGTAGCTTTCTGATGAAGATGTGTGTATGGGTGAATGTCACTTTGTGAAAAATTATTGTAAACAGGTTTTGATGAACACCATGTATAAAAACCCTAAGTCTACATCTAATTCACAACATACTACCTAATGCAACATTCAAAAATGCATTAAAATATAAATCATTGAGCCATACCCTAGTCCTAAACCTAGCCCTAAACCTAGCCCTAAAAGCTATGCTAAGACCATGTATCAAAACCCTAATGCAAATCTAAGCTCCTAAACCTAACTCTAAAACCACTCTTAGCCTTTACATATTAAAAATCAATGCAAAAACATTACAAAACAAATGACATAGCTAACCACCATCCCTGATCCAAAATTGGATCTTGGATAAACATATAATTTTAAAAGACTTCATATAGGAGGTAAAAGGTGCCAAATGGCACAAATACTTTGTAAATCAGAGGAAAATGAAAGCCAATGGTTTCTCTCAGAAATAGTCTCGTTATAGATATCTCCTCATTCTGAATCCAACGCAACTCGAATGGGTGAAAACAAACTTCAGATGAAGAAGTTATCATGAAAAGAAGTTCCCCTTGTCCTTTGAGAAAAAAGGCTAAAAACAGGAGAAACCAGCAAAAAAAAAGGCACATCAGAGGCTTAAACCAAATCTACACAAGAGCCGTCAGATTTGCCGGATCAACGGTCCATATCCAATTGACGAATTGCAATTGGCGATTCAGATTGGAGGAAGGCACATAACATGCATATGACCAGGCCGATGCGATACTGTGATCACCAATATCAGCGGATTGCAATCGGCACTGGCATATACCCTATTATATGGAAAGGCCTCAGACTTGTGTGATCTACGATTGTGACTTGTCACATCGCAGTATTGCATCAACATGTTACAATGGAGCGGGGCCGATATACATACACACACACACACACACACACACACAGATATATATATATATATATATATATATATATGCTTGATGTGATAGTCGGATCCAATGGAAATATAGGTGCTATCTCAAAAGATTTGAGATCCGCCAAATGCCATTTTTAATGTATTTTGAAATACAAAGGGACAGGCCAATTGCGATATGTGATAGTGACTCCCAGGCAGACCCGATAGTGCTATAAAGTGAGTTTATGGGAATTTCAAGTCCAGATGAACAATGTTCTACAAATTCTTCCATGTTTTGCAACATTTTGCTGTGTTAACAGAAAACGACTGATTCAAAATATTGCAAGCGCTAATTTCCCCTTTTGTTGTGGAATATGTGGTATTCGTCCCTGAGGGCATTTAGCAATTATTGCTAATGCTCAAAGAAGGGATTCGAGCGGACCAAAATAGGAAGACAAAGAGACCAAGAGGGAAATGAATCAACAGCGTCACTTTGGCTTAAAATCCATGAATGTCAAAGACAGAGAGGCTGATTGAGTTGCTGGTGAGTAGTTTTTTATTTTTGTTGGGTTTGTTGTTGAAAGCCAAGATAAAATAGGAAGCTAAGGTAGAAGAGATAGCACAGAAGAAAAAGGTAACCATGGGAGTCACTTGGAGTTCAAGTGAAAAGCCCTAAGAGAGCTGTAACCTGATAGAAGGTAGAAAGAGCCAGAGCCAAAGAGCCAAAGTCAGAGCCAAGAGCCAGAACCAAGAGCCAAAGAGCCAAAGTCAGAGCTAAGAGCCAGAGCCAAGAGCCAAAGCTTCAAGAGCTAGGGATTAGATGGTGTGTGAACCCATTGTTTTTGTGCAAAATAGTAGGAGTTGAGCCAAAGAGCTTGTAAAAGGACTTATACCATAATCCAGAGAGCCTAGTTGAGTTGACTAGAGCTCACGGAGATGTAGCCCAAGAGTTGTGGGTGAACTCCTAATTAATTTGTTGTCTTATGTGTTTGTTTTTACTGATGCCTTATCCATTGTTATATATATATATGTGTGTGTGTGTGTGTGTGTGTTTAAGCACATTTACATATCAGTTAAAACAACAGATTTTAAAGCACATAAACAACCAACAATAAATATAATCATGTGCCTATATTTTCAAGCATTTCTTAATTTCTGCATTGGTTAATTAATACGACTTGGGAATATTCAAGCTTTGGGAGTGGGAGAGGTTCTTGTAGATTAGACAAGAAACTTTAGAGCCCCATTTTCAGATTAGGTGGTATTAGAGCTTAAGATTGATTAACCACACCTTTAACAAGGTTATATCAGAATGCTTAAGTGACAGAGCAAAGATTGCTTGTCTGAAAGGTGTTTGGGTAGTTAAGGATTGATTGTCTGATTGATTATATGCTTGTTTGTAGACTGACTATTTGTTGAGTTTGCAGAGGTGAAGGGAAAGATATTGGTAGATCAGTCCAGGAAGGACAAGAAGGAATAAGGGTTGAAGGCATTCTTCTATCCCAAAGGACCTCAAAGCAGTCCTTGGAGCACAATAGGTTTGTTGCAAAAGGTTGCTTGAATAAAGCTCTTTGTTAATCTTGTTTAAAGTTCTTTGTTCATTGGCATAACGACAACATCTTCAAGTGAGTCCTCAAATTCTCCTTTCTTCACAAAATTATTTCATGAAGACATCAAGCAAGACTTGTTCATCATGATGCATATGGTGAGAGAAATGTATGAGGATGGAAGGAAGAGAAACATGCTTAGAGAGCAGTTGAATTTCATGGAGGAAGAGAAGCAGATGCTCTCTAACAAATTGCAAGAAATGGAGAGGCAACTTCATATTGCAAATATGAACCTGAAAAGGATGCATGAGTTGGAGTCACAACTCTTTGTTTCCTAAGAAGCGTTAGTGAAGTATCAACTTGAAGAAGAGGTAATCCATTCCAGTTTGTCTTCAAATTCTTCTGAGAATGCTTGTATTGGTTCTTTTGAAAAACGTACTAGAGGCATAAGTTCCAAGCTAATGTCCAAGATGGGCTATGAAGGAAAAGACTTGGGTAAGCATGCACAAGGTATTTTTGAACCAATCATGGTTGAGGAAAGGCCTAAGTATTTGGGTCTTGGCTATGGACAGTCTTATGGAGATAGTTCCAAAGCTACTATGAAGGCCATTGAAATAGTCCCAAGAAGGAGTTCCATTTCATGTCCTCTACCTCATAAGTGTGAAGATTGTATTCAAGAGGAATACAATAGCTTGAAACATCAATTGTAGGATGCAAGTGTTCAGAAGCACACACTTGAACTAGAGAAATGGGGAGACTCCAACAACCTTCAAGAGTTTGATGGTGTTCCAATGGGAGCTACTTCTTTATTTGCTTCACCTCCTCATGAAGGCAATAAAGGTGAAGAGAAAGGTATAAATCAGGTTCTAAACACATTCCTTTTGATTTTATAAAGCATGATAAATTTCCACATAAGTATGAGGAAAGGGTTGCATGTTCTTTTTGTGGTTTGGATAACCATGATGTTTCTAGATGTTGGAAGAGAATGGCCACATACATGAAACTTTTGAAGGAAAAGAAGCAAGCAGCCAAAGGTCCATTAGAAAAGGAAAATCATGTTGTCAAGAGGACGCACGTGCATTGCACTTACTACCATAAGCAAGGACATCTTGCTGCAAAATGTTGGACTCGGAATCCAGCAATGCTTCCACCAAAGCTGAAGAAAGTGGAAAGAGAAGATGGCAGAAATTGAAGTGAAGATTCCTTGAATGATGTGTCTCAAAATGATCCACATGATGATGTTGATGTGCAGACAAAGGTAGCACCTTTGAAAGGGATTGGTAAGGAATGGTTAGAGTTCTTATTCAATTGAGATTTCATGTCTATTGATGCATCTACATTATATTTCATTAGAGATTCGGAAGTACAGTGTGCTTAAGCGAAAGTTGAAAGGTGAAATGCATGCATGAGCTTGAGATGCATGAACACAAGGATGTTGATGATTTCCTTGTTTTTGAACATGTATGTGTAATTAACTTGCAGGGTTGATTGTGTTAGAGTCGGTCTTTTCAGTCCTACGTCTGAGATCAAAACTCTTTTTGCATCTCATTTTTAGGTGTCTCGCTCCATTCACTCAGCTACATTCCGCTAGGGGCATGCCATAATCTGACAGAAGGACTTCGTCACTCATTTATCCCTTATGCCATGTCTTGCTGGCTCAGCTCTATTTATTAAAGTTCATTAAGATAGTCTTGAAATCATTTGCAGTCTTGTTTTTAACGCTTGATAAGAAAATATTCAACTTGGTCATTAGGTCTAGGGGTTGAAAATTGTTGTTCTCAAAGTGCTTCAATAATACTTGTAGGCCATAGGAAGGTTCAATAATTCACTCAAATGATGTTTCTGAGCAAGAAAAGATGAATTTTGGAAAACTGAGAGAGGTTTTTGTCCACAATAGGCCAAGGAAGAAAAAATTCCTTCACTTTTTACACAGGTGTCATGGTTTTAGAGAAATGTCAAAAATACAATTGCCTCGAAAGAATTGATGCACCGCTAAAGTGACCTTGGGAAAATCACGTTTTCTCCTAGCTTGGTTAGCCAAATGACTTGCTTGATGAGTAAAATGATAACTAGACACAAATATATTTCCAATGAGCTATCATGAGATCAATTTGGAGTTGAGGAACACCTTCAAAGGTTGACTTCAACAGCACTCTGCCTTGAGGCAGCCTCATTTGGCACATTTTGACAAGTCTTGGTAGATTTGATTTTTGATAGGGCAAATAAACTCCAAATTGAAAAATTATAGTTGGGTTGGAAATTAGACTCAAATACCTTTCCGCTGCGCTATCATGCACCCAATTTGGACACTGGGAAGGCCTCCAAACGTCTCCTACAAAAGGCGCTACGCATAGACTCTATGCGTCGCGCCTCAAGCCCAATGTGCCGCGCCACTTCCCTATGCGCCGCGCACATGGTGCGCGCTTATGCTAGGGAGCTCGAAATTGAAAAAAAATTATATTTTTGGATTTGGCATGAAAAATCATGAATTATGGTGCATGGCCAAGAAATTTGGGCAAGTTTTGAGTCCCCAGAACTCTCCATCGATCGTTTAGGTGGAAAATGCAACATTGGCAAATGGTTGGCTTTTCGGCTTCAGTTCATTAATGATGATTGAACGACTTCCTATCTTCATCGATTTTCTTTCCCACTTCTGATGTTATTTATGGTATTGAAAATCATTTTTAAAAGGTTGGAATTTCTGGGAGCAGTGTGAAGAAAAAGCCCAGCGCTCTCATTGTACAGTTTTGGCAGAGATTTTAATGAAATGATGCAGCTCTGATTCCTAAGATTCCTGTGGTATGAGTTTAGCAATGTGTTCCTTCTCTATTTCATATGTAATTTGTTATGTTTACAGTTCATTCATGATCATTTCCAATTGAATTTTTTTTTATTGAGAATGGTAGAATCCATTTTATTTCTCTACCTTCGAAAAGCATTCATCTTCTGTGTGCTTTCTTCTGTCTTAAAAGGATTCATCACATATGCCCTTTTCAGCCCCCTCAACAAGCTTCCCAATCCATGTTATTTAAATCCGATTGCTAAGCTTCCTGCCTATCTTTCCTCACGAACTATTCTATGTCTTTGATTTAATTTCCCAGCACATACGGTCCTTTGGTCCCACATAGCCCAGAAAATTCAGTCTTTCAAAAAATTGCCTCTTGTTCCATATCTCTTTACTAGCCTAAAATCAGTATTCATTTTAATTCATCTCGGACCATATTGTTTATTCTTCACTGAGCGTGACTCGGAGAGAGCCCTCTCTTGTTCTGGTAGGGCTAGCTACCAGACTGAGAGTTGTTTGTGGTTACCCTAAATTTTGTCTTCCTTCAGCCTAAGGCAGATTTAAGCTCTAACATAGTGGCGACTCCACTGGGGAAGAAGATTGTTTGCTTGAAGATTGTTTTGCCCCGGTACATATCTCAAGTTCAGAGCTGATTGTTGATGCTGAAGAGCGATCAGACAAAAGAAGGTTGAAATCATTCACCTGGTGACTCCATTCACTGAAGAATCTAGCAATCAATCCTTCATGGTGACTCCACTGCAAAGAGATCAGTAGCTTTAAGGTTTTCAAAATGGAGTGGGTTGCAAGAAGATACACTCCCATGAGCCGAGATCACATCCCAAGTTTTCCGAATAAAATGCCTAAGGTGGATTGGCTTCAGAATTTGCCTATGTTCAGAAATGGGGAAGGTAATGATGTTGCTCTTCATCTGGTGAAATTTCACATTCATGTGCATAAACTAAAGATCAATTTTCCTGAAGACTATTTGATGAAAATGTTTGTGGCTACTCTAGAAGATGAAGCCCGATCTTGGTATGAAATTTTGCCACCTGCTTCTATTCATTGTTTAAAATATTTTCATACAATATTCTTTGAAAGGTATAAAGAATCGTATCCATCCTTGGCTTTAGTTCAGGACTGTTGTAGCAATGTTCATAGTTTTATTGAAGATCTTGAGAATTTTTATGGGTGTGATGACTTAATGGATGGAGAAATCATGGAAGCATTGTATGAAAAACCACTTCAACAGCATAAAGACGATCATGAAAATTTGCAGCAGAATCAAGATCTTAGTACGGTGGAAGATGAAGGAATTTTGCATCTTAACAGTCAACAGGACTTACATGAAATGGATCAGCAATATGAGGAGAATTTGTATACTCCTTCACTTGAAATTAATAAAGACAATCAATGTTTGAGCAGAAGAAAACAAAAAATATTATCTCCTCTTTCTGAAGATGAGATAGATCAACTCTTGAACGGTCATGTTACAGCTCTAGTTAACTCATATCTGCAGTGTGCACATGGTCAAGAAGGTGATAGTCGAACTTATTCCTCTTCTGAAAAGGATGACAGTCCTATAAGCAGCTTCATAGATCAACAGGTTGAAGAGGTCTATATGGCTGAAAGTGACGAAAGAAAAAGTGTCGTTTCAAATCTATCCATAGAAGAAGACAACATGCAGAGAAATCGCGTTTCAAATTCAGAATGTGATAATGTTAAGACAACCATTTCAGATGTAGATTCAGATTGTGATGACCAAGAAAACCTTGTACTAAGTCCCATGAAAGAGAATTCTGCTGTTAAAATCACCTGGAATGAAGAAAACAAAGTTATGAATCCAAATGTTCTCATGTCATCAGAACAAAGCCTTCATAAAGAGATAATCCAGTTAGTTCATGAATAGCAAGATGAGAATTTTTTTCAAGTAAGTAGAAAAGTTTCTCTGAATGAATTTGTGGTAGATGATATAAATGATAGTGTTGGGTTTCAAGAATCATTTGAAGTTTCTTTTCTCATGATTGATGAATGCAAAGACAATATGGTTGTCATATCATATGAAGATGATCTAGAATATATTCAGACTTCAGCAGACTAGACCATTCAGGATTCCCTTCCAGATTCTTGCTCATATGTCTCATGTTTTGAAATATTATTTGAAAAGGAGATTTGCTCATCCACTTGCTCAGAATTTTTTGAGGACCAGGAACATACTCTTATTGAAGTACCTTATGAAGAAAGACCATAATCAAGAGAAAAAGATACCTTGTTTTTCCAGCAAGAGGTCAATCTTCATGATTTTCAGGATGCGATGGAAGATTTGTTGCAGTCATCAGTGAAAGTGATTATTGTAGTATTCGGTGATGGAGATCATGGTCAATTATGTTTTTAGATGCCCAGTTACCAGTATCTGTTGTTGACCAGAAGATCTGATCAGGAGAATCAATCAAGGAGGCATCTACTTGATTGGTTACATTGGAAAACACATTACACATGATTGTACATATTGCATTAGTATGCAGGTGGCTGTCATCATAATTTGAAACCCTCGAATCTTGATGGACTGCTGCCATTGAATAAGTTTTGTTAGTTCTTGTTTTAGCTAAGTCAGTCATGAGTCATTTCCTTTTGGATTGAGCCAATTTTTTCAGTCATGTTGGTTTCATAATTAAGTCGGTTTAGGTCAAGTTTTAGTCAATAAATGTGTTGAAATCTTGTGTTGTTTGTCGGAATAATGAATCCATAGCCCAATGGACGAAGGCACTCTCTAGCTCTTCCAGAGATCTGCTGTTCTTGGCAACTCCAAGGAGACACCATCCCCTATTGGAGCCAATGTTAGAGTTGATATTGTCAGTCCCTCGTCAGAGATCAAAAATATTTCTGCATCTCATTTTTAGGTGTCTCGCTCCATTGACTCAGCTGCATTCCGCTAGGGGCATTCCATAATCTGACGGAAGGACTTGGTCACTCATTTATCCCTTATGCCATGTCCTGCTGGCTCAACTCTGTTTATTAAAGTTCATTAAGACAATCTTGAAATCATTTACAGTCTTGTTTTTATCGCTTGATAAGAAAAGAGTAAACTTGGTCATTAGGTCTAGGGTTTGCAAATTGTTGTTCTCAAAGTACTTCAATAATACTTGCAGGCCAGAGGAAGGTTCAATAATTCACTCAAATGATGTTTCTGAGTAAGAAAAGATAAATTTTGGAAATCTGAGAGAGTTTTTTGTCCAAAATAGGCCAAGGAAGAAAAAATTCCTTCACGTTTTACACAGGGGTCATGGTTTTAGAGAAATGTCAAAAATACAATTGCCTTGGGAGAATTGATGCACCTCTAAAGTGACCTTGGGAAAATCAAGTTTTCTCCTAGTGTGGTTAGCGAAATGACTTGCTTGATGAGTAAAATGATAACTAGACACAAAGAGCTTTCCAATGAGCTATCATGATCTCAATTTGGAGTTGAGTAACACCTTCCAAAGTTGACTGTAACAGCACTCTGCCTTGAGGCAGCCTCATTTGGCACATTTTGACCAGTCTTGGTAGATTTGATCTTTGATAGGGAAAATGAACTTAAAATTGAAACATTCTAGTTGGGTTGGAAACTAGACTAAAATAACGTTCCAACGTGCTATCCTGCGCCCAATTTGGACACTAGGAAGGCCTCCAAACGTCTCCTGCAAAAAGAACTACGCACAGGCTCTATGCGCCGCGCCACTTCTGTATGCACCGTGCACGTGGATCACGCTTATGAAAGGGAGCTCTAAATTGAAAAAAAATTATATTTTTGGATTTGGCATGAAAAAATATGAACTATGGTGCATGGACAAGAAATTTGGGCAAGTTTTGAGTCCCCAGACCTCTCCATCGGTCATTTGGGTGGAAAATGCAACGTTGGCAAACGGTTGGCTCTTCAGCTTCAGTTCATTAATGATGATTGAATGACTCACTATCTTCATCGATTTTCTTTCCCACTTCTGAGGTTATTTATGGTATTGAAAATCATTTTTAAAAGGTTTGAATTTCTAGGAGCAGTGTGAAGAAAAAACCCAGCGCTCTCATTGTACAGTTTTGGCAAAGATTTTAATGAAATGATGCAGCTCTGATTCCTGAGATTCTTGTGGTATGAGTTTAGCAATGTGTTCCTTCTATTTTTCATATGTACTTTGTTATGTTTACAACTCATTCATGATCATTTCCAGTTGAATGTTTTGTTTTAGTGAGAAAGGTAGAATCCATTTTATTGCTCTGCCTTGGAAAAATGTTCATGTTCTGTGTGTTTTCTTCTATCTGAAAATGATTCATCACATATTCCCTTTTCAGCCCCCTCAACAGGCTTCCCACTCCATGTTATTTAAATCTGATTGCTAAGCTTCCTGCCTATCTTGTCTCACGAACTATCTCGTGTCTTTCATTTAATTTCCCAGCTCATGCGGTCCTTTGGTCCCACACAGCCCAAAAAATTTAGTCATTCAAAAAATTACCTCTTGTTCCATATCTATTTACTATCCTAAAATTAGTATTCATTTTAAGTCATCTCAAACCATATTGTTTATTCTTCACTGAGCGTGACTCGGAGAGAGCCCTCTCCTATTCTGGTAGGGCTAGCTACCAGATTGAGCGTGGTTTGTGGTTACCCTGAATTTTGTCTTCCTTCAGCCTAAGGCAGTTTAGGCTCTAAAAGATTTCTTTGACATGCATGTGATGCCATGTTGACTTGGAATAAGTTAACTTGGTCTCCAAATGGAGATAATGATGAAGTGTTTCATCTTTTAAAAAAGATTCATAATGGTCTTTTTCTACATGCTTGACTTGAAGGGTCATTTGTTTAAAGGCATGTTTTGTGGGCTTGTTATCTAGTCCATCATTTGTATACAAATGTAAGACATGGAGGTATTCACAAGATGTGAAAATATGTTTCTTTTTTTGAAGCAGGAGTTTAGTCCATCCAGTTGTTGTTTTTATGCTATTGTTGTTAACAGTTGTTGTTGGCAGCTTGTCAAACAAGTACAAATGAAATTTTTGTGGAGCAGATGTAATTCACATTTTTTTGAGCCACCTTGGATCAATGATCAAGGCAAAGAAGTTCAAACAACCTTCTATGATCAGTACAACAAAATTTCTACAGGAAGGCAAGGAGGAAGACAATACTTCCCAGGAAGACTAGCCCATCCAAGAAGGGAAGTGGTCAGAAACTTTGGTTCAGAGGAACTATGCAAAGGCAAGTGTAGGGAGGTTGAAAGAAGAGGATGAGTCACTCTCATTTACTATTCAAATCAGTATATCAGTCTTTTGGTGACCAACAGTTCTCTTAGTGGGAAGGCGTGATCCAAAAATGGATCCTAGATAAACCTTTAAGTGTAAAATACTTCATATAAGAGGTAAAAGGTACCAAATGGCACAAATCCTTTTTAAATCAGAGGAAAATGAAAGTCGATGGCTAATCTATACTCTCATTCTAAATATATCCTCATTTTGAATCCAATGCAACTCGAATGGGTGAAAACAGACTTCAAATGAAGAAGTTATCATGAAAATAAGCTCCCCTTGTTCTTTGAGAAAAGAGGCTAAAAACATGAGAAAACAACAAAAAAAACGCATATCATAGGCTTAAACCAAATCCGCATAGGAGCCATCAGATCTGGTCGATCAACGGTCCCAATCTGATTAGAGAATCACATTCAGAGGGTAGGATCAGAGGAAGGCACATAACATGCATGGGACCAGGCTGATGCGATACCGCGATTGCGGATATCAGTGGATCACAATCGGCGCTGGCATAGACCCTATTATATGGAAAGGCCACAGAATTGTGTGATCTGTAATTGCAACTTGTTGCATCGCAGTATCACGTTGGCACGTTACAGTGGAGCAGGGTCGATATATATATATATATATATATGTGCGATGTGATAGCCAAACCCGATGGAAATATAGCGTTATCTCATAAGATTTGAGATCCACCAAATGCCATTTTTAATGTATTTCGAAATACAAAGGGCAAGCCAATTGCGATATGCAATAGCGACTTCCACGCAGACCTGATAGCACTATAAAGTAGGGTTATGGGAATTTCAAGTCCAGATGAATAGTGTTCTATGGATTCTTCCATGTTTTGCAGTTTTTTCCTGTGTTAACAGAAAATGACTGATTCAAAGGATATCAAGCGTCGATTGCCCCTTCCCTTGTGGAGTAGGTGGCATTCATCCCAAGGGCATTTAGCAATGATTTATAATTCTCAAAGAAGGGATTCGAGCGGACCAAAACAGGAAGATAAAGAGCCCGAGAGGGAAATGAATCAACAACATTTTTTAGGCTTAAAAGCCATGAATGTCAAAGACAGAGAGGCTGGCTGAGTTGCTACTGAGTAGTTGTCGATTGTTGTTGGGTTTGTTGCTGAAAGCCAAGCCAAAATAGGAAGCTAAGCCAGAAGAGGTAGTGCAGAAGAAAAAGGCAGCCAAGGGAGTCACTTGGTGTTCAAGTGAAAAGCCCAGAGAGAGTTGTAACCTGATAGAAGGCAGAAAGAGCTAGAGCCAAAGAGACAGAGTCAAAGCCAAGAGCCAGAACCAAGAGCCAAAGAGCCAAAGTCAAAGCCAAGAGCTAGAACTAAGAGTTAAGAGCTAGAGCCAAGAGTCAGAGCTTCAAGAGCCAGGGATTAGATGGTGTCTAAACCCACTGTTTTTGTGTAAAATAGTAGGATTTGAGCCAAATATCTTGTAAAAAGACTTATACCATAATCCCAAAGAGCCTAGTTGTGTTGACTAGAGCTCATGGAGATGTAAACCAAGAGTTATGGGTGAACTCCTAATTAATTTGTTGTCTTATGTGTTTGTTTTTATTGCTGCCTTATTCACTGTTATATGCATTTATATATATGTTTAAGCACATTTACATATCAGTTAAAACAACAGATTTTAAAACACATAAACAACCAACAATAAATATAAGCATGTGCCTATATTTTCAAGCATTTCTTCATTTCCACATTGGTTAATCAATAAGACTTGGGAATATTCAAGCTTTGGGAGTGGGAGAGGTTCTTATAGATTAGACAAGAAACCTAAGAGCCCCATTTTCAGATCAATCCCAAACCACAACGGGATCGCGTCTCATGTGAGCAGAGTCAATCGACAGGGTTAGTAATTAACCATCACATCAACCAAGACCACGGGCCTTAACCACGTGGAGAGTTAACATAGAATGTGGTAATGTGAACAAGAAGTGGTAAGGTAGAGGTTAGCATCGACCGTCGAGCTTGGAAACCGCATCGAAAACTGTTGCCATGTGAATGAACTTTGATATCCGATCCATAATTGTAGTCCCTAATTTCATTAGAACTATAGAAAAACAGCTAGGCTATAACTGTGGGTTAGTAATGATAGTCACATGCGCTATCAGCACTTCCTCCACTCAGTGACATGACATCTAACATTTTTGGGTAAAATATAAGTTATTTTTGGGTTTTGTTTGTTAGTTTTGTTCCAAAATAATTCTAATACCATCTAACCTTATCCCTAAGATGGTAGAACATGGTAGGACTGAAACTAGAAAACCTAAACTTCAGTGAATTCATGCCTATTTTAGTCCAAAGTAGTTTAATCAATAAGACTTGGGAATATTCAAGCAGAGTTAATCAATAAGACTTGGGAATATTCAAGCTTTGGGAGTGGGAGAGGTTCTTATAGATTAGACAAGAAACCTAAGAGCCCCATTTTCAGATCAATCCCTAACCGCAGCGGGATCGCATCTCATGTGAGAAGAGTCAATCGACGGGGTTAGTAGTTAACCATCGCATCAACCAAGACCGCGAGCCTTAACCACGTGGAGAGTTAACATAGAATGTGGTAATTTGAACAAGAAGTGGTAAGGCAGAGGTTAGCATCGACTGTCGAGCTTGGAAACCGCATCGAAAACTGCTGCCATGTGAATGAACTTTGATATCCGACAGGGTTAGCCATAATCGCAGTCCCTAACTGCATTAGAACTGCAGAAAAATAGCCAGGCTATAACTGTGGGTTAGTAACGATAGTCACATGCACTATCAACACTTCCTCCACTTAGTGACATGACATCTAACAGTTTTGGGTAAAATATAAGTTATTTTTAGGTTTTGTTTCTTAGTTTTTTCCAAACTAGTTCTAATACCATCTAACCTTATCCCTAAGATGGCAGAACATGGTAGGTCTGAAACCAAAAAACCCAAACTTCAGCCAATTCATGCCAAGTTTAGTCCAGAGTAGTTTGAATGTATTTGCAAGCCTATAAGAGGCAATTTTTGTTCATTGAATAGGAGGAGAGTTGTTTTGGATTTTATTTGCAAGTTCTGGAGGTCATAGTTGTTTTTGTTTTCAGTGTAACAGGAGCATACAAAGTCGAAATTGGGAACCGTGACAAGCGTTGGAAAGCTAGTTTAGAGAGATATCCTTTCATAGTGACCCAAAGTGCATGTATGCACATTTAGTTTGGTCAAATCTCTATGTAATTGACCTCTTCTATTTCAATCCTAATAAAGTGATTTCCCATCTTGAAAGCGGACTTGGAGACATAGTCCATCAGGGACGAACTCTGTAATCAATTTTATGTCTAGTATCACTATTTTTTTGTTGTTTTCACTTCTATTTTGCATTGTACTTATGTTTTATCATCTGTCATGAATTCCTTCTTCTCAATCATTTCTCTCGGTTTCTGAACTTTCAGCTAATATTCTATTCATTAATTGGTAATCAATTCTACATCAATTTTAACTTATGATCATTTTAGATCAATGGTGTGTTCCTAAGTGTTACACTTATATTTCCCACATTAGGCCTTAAATATGACCTACTAATGTTATATTTTGAAAATCATGAGAAACACTAAAATTTGTTTCAAAAGCCTTACTTTAGAGCCTAACCATAATTTTCTTAGTTAAAAGGCCAATTTCTATTATGTTTATTTTATTAAAACCATATAAAATGATGTCTTACCTTATCCAAGCCTATGGTCACCATTTAACCTTGTATACTAGATATTTCTAAGGAAATTAAAAAATTATGGGTTGTTTTACACTGGAATAGCAAAATGAAAAAGGACCCAATGTTTTCCTTAAAGTAAGTAGATGAGGGGATGAAACCTACTTAGATTTTGTCATATGTTTCACTCCTTCTTTATCTTGAATGCTCCAATCCTAGATCCAATAGTGAAAATTAGAACCTACATAACAAAACAACGCAAGCCGAGAAACTATGAGATTTATATAGCATCATCTATCTACTTCATTAAAAATATCAACATGGTAATGGAATATATGAAATAATGACATCACATATAGGAAAAAAAATAACTTTTTGTATTGATATAAATGGAATGAGTTAAAACCATAAATAGGTATTGATCTTGTAGAAGAGATCCTCCAATTTTTTGACTTGGCGTTCCTCTGTCACAAACTGCACCTCCAATTAGCCTAAATGCATGAAAGGGTAACTATCACAACAACAGCATAAGGGTAGAATCACTCTCCAAAAATCCAATCCCTTGAATATGGAAAGTTGTAAATATATAGAGGAGTGAGGTAAGTTGGGAGTTCTTATCCTTTTACCAATCTTGGGATTGAGATCCACTCTTGATGGGATGATGAGATATAATGATAATATATGGAAAATCCAAGGTAGTATAGGATAAGATTTGAACTTTTTATCTAAGGTAAATGGTTACAAGAAATCCTGGAAGCTTCTAGAAATGGAGGATTTAGAATTCTCTCTATTTATATTGATTTTCTAGAACCAACATAGGTGCAAAGGATAATTACCTGTAGGTGATCAATGCATGCCATAGTGGAGCAACCTGTAGGTGAACACTGTCCAACAAAATTTCAAGGTGCTTTTGTCCTAAAATTGGCTGAGATGATGCAGTTTAGGGCATAAACTTCGAGGAATGAGAGAGTCATGCATAACACTTTGTGCAATGATGATGTAAAGGGGTAATAGGATGTGAATGATCCCATTAGAAGGCTGATGGATCAGATGAGACAAAATTAGCCTATAACAGAGTGCCTCCTAAAGCGTAAAGTTAGAGATGATGACTGAAGTGCTTTACCTTGTGACATGTTAGGATCAAGGAAAACGGATGAGATCATCTTCTGTTACAATACATTTACATCATGACATCCTTTTGCTGAGGGAGGCATACCCATACTCAACACATAAGCTAACATTACATGTACAATGATCAAAAGACATGTCTAGTGATGATTGATGGTGGACCCATGACTAGAGGACTGTTAGTATGATCATAGCCATCATATCTAGTGATATTTAATAATCCTGAAATCGTAGCCTGGATGGTAGGAACTAGATATGGGGTCTTCTATTTTGTTCACATAACCAACCAACATACGAGTCTAATAATGTGAATCAATGGTTTGAATTCGAACATGGCAGACACCATCTGATTACTGACCAATGATGTAAGTTGTTAACAGATGTGAGAGAAACCATCGATGATGTTAATGGCTCTCAAGGTACTCAAGTAAAATATATATGGTGCAAAAAAATGAGTTGATTTTGAACACCACACAAAACATTTGGGTTGAAGGCCAATGATGTAAACTTGTCGCAGAGAGCGAGGAAACCTGCAATTGATGTATGCAAGCACCAAGGTACCAATGGGTGTTTATAAGTCAACTTCCTAGATAATGTACTAATGTTTACATGAAGCAACCCATCGAAGGAGGGCCTTGATGTATCCCTCATAAATGACACGAAATGGGTATCATGATTGAGATAGAATGATGTTGATACAAAACTAGATCAGGAAAGGAAAGCATGGAATGAAGGCTTAAGACTATCATGACGGATATAAGTTGAATGGCTTCTCTTGAACGCACTGGCAACACTGAAATGGAGTTGGCAGCATTGACCCAAAATCGAAATGGAGGTTCTATGAAGGTATGATGAACTAAAAGACAATAAGGTTATCCAATCCAACAACCACAAATATTAAGTAGAAGAGTGTTGTGTTCAAGAGCGACTCACTACCATTAACAAATGGAGTACCTTGTTTTCCCAATTTCCCCAACCATACTAGTCAGTAACTCTTTATTTTTTAAGAAGCTTTAAGTGGATAACATATACTTGATCTGTAAGTCCATCCTTCAGATGGATCCGTTCAAGCATATTTGACAAACCCTAAGAAGGAGTGGTTCAACCTTGTCATGTTTGACAAGTCCATCATTGTTTGATGTTTTACAGAGTCCAGTGAAGGTAAAACTCGACTTCTTTTTCATGTTTAGAGAGTTTGAAAAGGTGGCAAAAAAGAAAACTCCAAATGTCCCTTTTCGTAGGTAGTCCCTTAGGTCTGAAAAGGAAGAAAAAAACACCCAAGAGAACCTGTTAGCCATGTTCAACTAAGGTTTCATATTTCGTAGGAAAAGGGGTAAACCTATATAGAGTAGACGTATTTTCATTTACTTTTACGAGTTCAAAAAGACAAGCGCTTGACAAAATTTTCATGTTTTCAGAGTCTAAAAATACTTGAAATAGGACTCTAAGGGGTTCCTTTTTCATAGGTTTAAATTGTTCGAAAAAGAGATAAAAGTCTACTCTTCGATCAGATTAACCTATTTAAAGAACAACAAAATCCGTTAATAGTTGTCAGTTTGCTCAGAACAACACATAAAGTATTAAACATACCTATTTCTGTTAGGTCCCTATAATACTAGTGATTCCCACATTACTATTGTCATTATATCCCTTATTGTTATTATTGTGCCCCTATTGTTATTAGTGTGCCCCATATAAACCCACTATTATTATTTTTGTGCCCTTATGTTATTACTGTTAGGTCAGCTTGATTATACTGTGACCTCTTAGACTCCTATATATAGAAGGGAGGTTTAGTCATTTGTATCATCCAAGAATTGTTCATTTGTGTAATGTAAAGGAGGTTGTCCCCTTGAAGAGGCTAACTTCTAAGGCGTTGATCTATCTTTTCTATCTTTTTGTGAGCTAGTTTCCTAACATTTGGTATCAGAGCTTTGGATTCTAGGGTTCCGCTGCTCCAAACAGGTCATCGTGGCCTTTTCGCTATAACTTTATTTTTGAAACATTTCAGAAGCTCAAAAGAAACCCATTTGAGCTAAAATCATTCTGAAATTTAGGTCTGAATTTCAAATATTTTCTCACTTTATTTTAGGAGATATGATTTGAGGAAGTTATAGTTATTGTAGACTCCCAAATTACATTCCAAAAAGTGACTTGGGGAAAATTATCATAAATTTTGTTCTGAGCATCAGATTGAAATTTTGTAAGAAGTTTCATAAAGAGGATGACCTTTCATTTTCTATATATCAATCTCAGCTAATAAGGTCGAAACAATGACACGTGGCGCTTCGTATAAGTTCGATCTACTGAACTAGTCTATAATAAGGTCAGCATGGGATATTTGGCATAACTCTTCCTTGGAGAATTCAATCTTAATATAACTTGTGGGGATAGAAATAGGACTCAAAAGGCTACCACAGGACACAATTTCAGATATTCAAGATCCACAGTTACAGAGATGTAACAGATTCAATATCGAGCTCTTACAAAGTGAAAAAAAAAGGTGTGTAGTTTTTTTAAAATTTTGCATAAGATTGGTTTGAAAAATTAGTTTGAAGGAATTCAAAGGGAATAGTGAAGAATTATTAGAATTAATTGATTCCCCAAAAGAAAGAAAATGGAAACACCTAGTAAGAAACCTAAAAGCTCTAGCATGACTCGTGAAGAAGAGGAAGAAATGCAACATGATATATCAAAATTACAAAACCAAGTACAACAAATTTCACTCTCACAAAAGGTAACTGAAGCCAAGATGAATGGCGTGGAAGATAATATGAATGGCATGCAAGTGAAGATGGATGGCATGGATGCTAAGATGAATGGCATGGATGCTAAGATGGAAGAATTGACGATAAATTTGAATAAGTTGCTACAAGAAATGGTTACTAATGATGAAAAGGTAGTAAAGGAATCTCATGATGAGAACAAAAGAAATGTTAATCGTGATTTCATAGACTCTAATGTTGGATAGAAGACCCACCATGTTCCAAGAATCGATATGAAGAATTTTGATGGCATGGATCTTGGAACATGGATACTACAGATGGAGCAATTTTTCGATCTCCATAATGTGCAAAACACACAAAAGGTACATATTGCAACTTTATATTTGGAACTAAATTAGTTTGTATGGTATCGATGGCTTTGCTCTCATAAAAAAATTGTCACTTGGGAAATTTTTACAGAAGAAAGGATAGCACATTATGAGGATACAAAAAGTAACCCCTTTTTAGCCAATTGATAAATCTCAAACAAAAAGGTTCAATGATGGAGCACATTGAGGACTTCCAAAAATTGAACATAAGGGTTAAAGATATTCCAGAGGAGCATAGGATTGATGTGTTCATAGGGAATTTAAAGGATAATATCCAACATGAGGTTCACCTTTGGGAATCTAATTCATTGGAGAAGGCATTTAGATTAGCAACAAAAATGGAAAGTAAAGTTATGGTAACCAGGAAGCCTACCACTCACAACTATAAAGATGGAAGTGTTGTTTCCCCTAGTCTTCCACAACCTACAAGTTTGACTCCACAAGAATTGGAAGAAAAAAGAGAAAAAGAGCTTTGTTACAGTTGTGATAGCAAATACACTAAAGGTCATAAGTGTGCTGAAAAGAAATTATTCTACATAGATTGTGAAGAGGAAGAAGAAAAGGAGCAAGAAAGGTCAAAAGAAGAGGATATACTCCAGGAACGAAGCCCAGATAAAGAAGAAATGAATCCGACCATATCTTGTAATGAATTAGCTAGAATTACCACTCCTCAAAACATCAAGATAGAAGGACAAATCAATAAGAAAAAGGTAATAGTGTTAATATATTCAGGAAGTACCCACAATTTTATTCATTGTACGATAGCAAAAGAATTGAATTGCTTCCTATATCCAGCACCAGAGTGTCAAGTGATGGTTGCAAATGGAGGAACGATAAATTGCTCTGGAAAGTGTCATAATATCAAGCTATCCATGGGAGAATATGTATTGACTAGACCAATGCCTTCCATTCCAATGGGAGGTGCTGATGTTGTACTAGGAGTCCAATGGCTACAATCCTTGGGTACAATAGCTTTTAATTTTCAAGAACTTTTCATCAAATTTTCTACGAAGGAAAGGAAGTTGAATTAAGGGGTATTGCAGGGAAACCAGGAAAGATAATCAGCTCTAATGGTATGACAAGCTTATAAAAAAGGAACAAAGAGGTGTAATTGCACAATTATGTTCGCTAGATGTTTGCACATCGAAATCATCTATTTCTCCAGATCTCCAAAAAGTCTTGGACAATCATTCCAAGGTATTTGAGACTCCCAAAGGTCTCCCACCTATTCGTGATCATGATCATGCTATTCATCTGATTCTAGGAAGTGTCCTCCAAACATCAGGCCGTACAGATATCCCTATGTCCAAAAGAGTGAAATTGAACGTATGGTTGCCGAAATGCTAGAGGCTGGTATAATTCAACTGAGTCAAAGTTCTTTCTCTGCTCCAGTAGTATTGGTGCACAAGAAGGATGGATCATGTCACATGTGTCCAGATTATAGGGAGCTCAACAAGCTCACTATTAAAGATAAGTTTCCCATTCTTGTCATTGATAAATTACTGGATGAATTGCATGGATCAATTTACTTCACCAAGTTGGATCTTCGTTCAGGATACCATCAAATTAGAATGAAAATTGAAGACATTCCGAAAACAGCGTTTAAAGCTCATGAGGGTCATTATGAATTTTTGGTTATGCCTTTTGGCCTTACCAATGCACCTTCAACATTTCAAGGTTTGATGAATTCAATTTTCAAACCATTCCTTAGAAAATTTGTGTTGGTATTTTTTGATGATATACTAATCTACAGCAAGTCTTGGAAGGATCAGGTTGAACATGTTGACAGGGTGCTACAACTATGGAGGAGAAACAATTATATGCAAAAAGATCCAAATGTTTCTTTGGAGTCCAAGAGGTGGAATATCTGGGTCATATTGTATCTCATGAAGGAGTTAAGGTAGACCCCTAGCAAAATTAAAGCCATTAAGGAATGGAAAATCCCCACATGCATAAAGCATCTGCGAGGATTTCTCGGGTTGACAGAGTATTATCGCAAGTTTGTTAAGAATTATGGAAGAATAGCAGCGCCTCTAACAACATTATTGAAGAAAGATGCATTTTCATGGACTCTGGAAGCAACAAAGGCCTTCGAACATCTTAAAGAGACAATGTGCCAAGCACCGGTCTTAGCTATACCTGACTTCACAAAAACCTTTATTGTGGAATGTGATGCTTCAGGAAATGGAATTGGTGTTGTTCTAATGCAAGATGAAAGACCCATTGCTTTTGAAAGTCGTCCAATCAAGGGAAATTTTTTACACAAAGCTATTTATGAGAA
>APFE030026532.1:89241-144945 GCA_000404065.3 Pinus taeda
TGTGAAGAGGAGGAAGAAAAGGAACAAGAAATGTCAAAATAAGAGGATATAATCCAGGAACAAACCCTAGATAAAGAATAAATGAATCCAACCATATCTTGTAATGCATTGGATGGAATTACCACTCCTCAAACTATCACGATAGAAGGACATATCAAGAAGAAAAAGGTAATAGTGTTGATTAATTCGGGAAGTACCCATAATTTTATTCATTGTAAGATAGCCAAGGAATTGAATTGCTTCCTATATGTAGCACCAGAGTGTCAAGTGATGGTTGCAAGTGGACGAACAATAACTTTCTCTGGGAAGTGCCATAATATCAAGCTATCCATGGGAGAATATGTATGTAATAGCCCAATGCTTTCCATTCCAATGGGTGGTGTTGATGTTGTACTAGGAGTTTAATGGATACAATCCTTGGGTACAATAGCTTTTAATTTTCAAGAACCTTTCATGAAATTTTGTGCACAAGGAAAGGAAGTTGAATTAAGGGGTATTGTAGGGATATCTTGGGTTGATAGGGTATTATCGCAAGTTTGTTAAGAATTATGGGGGAATAGCAGCACCTCTAACAACATTATTGAATAAAGATGCATTTTCATGGACTCTAGAAGCAATAAAGCCCTTAGAACATCTTAAAGAGGCAATGTGCCAAGAACCAGTCTTAACTACGCCGGACTTCACAAAAACATTTATTGTGGAATGTGATGCTTTAGGAAATGGAATTGTTGTTTTTTTAATGCAAGATGAAAGACCCATTGCTTTCGAAAGTCATTCAATCAAAGGAAATTATTTATAGAAACCTATTTATGAGAAGGAAATGTTGGCAATACTACATGCACTTAAGAAATGGCGACTCTACCTAATGTGAAAACACTTCAAGGTAAAAATGGATCATGACAGTCTTAAATACCTTTTAGAACAAAGATTATCCTCTGAAGAGAAACAAAAATGCGTAACAAATATGTTGGGTTATGACTTTGAAATCATCTACAAAAAAGGGAAGAAAAATGTTGTGGCAGATGCACTCTCAAGAAATGATGAGGTTGTGGAAGCATTGTTTTGCGCCATTTCTATTATCCAACCAGATTGGATAAAAGAAGCAAGGGATGAATGGAAGAATGACAAAGAAGTGTGGGCACTCATTCAAAAGCTATAACAAGATCCTAGTACATCTGATACATTTAGCTGGAAAAATGATTTGTCATGGTACAAAGATCGCTTATACCTATGTAAGAATTCCCAACTCAAACAAAAGATTCTTATGGAATTGCACACTTCTCCCTTAGGAGGGCACTCGGGATTTTTAAAAACTTACCACAGGGTTAAGAAGGGGATTTTTTGGGATGGCCTTAAATCAGATATTCAAAAGTTTGTGGCAGAATGTTTGTTTTGCCAACAAAATAATGTTGAAACAACTAAGACCCCAGGTCTATTACAACCTTTATCCATTCCAAGCCAATGTTGGGAGGAGGTTTCAATGGATTTTATCACAGGTTCACCCAAGTCTGAAGGAAAGAGTGTCATCATGGTGGTAGTTGACAAAGTTACCAAGTACACACACTTTTGTGCACTATCACATCCATTTAAAGCCAGTACAGTTTCTATTGCATTGATGCAAATAATTCAAAAGATATATGGAAACCCAAATATTATTGTAAGTGACAGAGATCCCATTTTCACTGGAAATTTTGGGACGAAATTATTTCCTTGTCTCGGTACTCAGTTAGCTCATAGCTCATCTTATCATCCTCAATCTGATGGGAAAATTGAGATAGTAAACATATGTTTGGAAGGATATCTCTGTTGCTTTTTATTTGATAAACAGACACAATGGGTCAAATGGTTGCCTTTGGCTGAATGGTGGTATAACACTTCCTTCCATACTGCAATAAAAATGACCCCATTTATGGTACTTTATGGATATCTTCCACCATCCATCACATCATATTTAGGAGAAATTTCTAAGGTTCAAGCAGTGGAACATCACATCGAGAATCAACAACAAGTTCTCTAACTCTTAAAGGATAACCTCACGTTGGTGCAAAGTAGAATGAAACAACAAGAAGATCAACATCATAGTGAAAGAAGTTTTGATGTAGATGACTGGATATTCCTATGGCTACAACCATATAAAAAAATGTCCCTCAAGCAAGCTAAGAAGGATAATAAATTATCATCATAGTATTATGGTCTGTACAAGGTGTTACAAAAGATTGGTACTATGACATACAAATTGGAGCTTCCTACAACTTCCCAAGTGCACCCAGTTTTCCATGTTTCATGTTTAAAAAAGGTTATAGGTTACAAGCTCCCAGTTCAAACAATATTTCCAGAACTTGATGTGGAAGGAAAAATCATATTGGAACTGGAGGAAGTCACAGAAAAAAGAACTCAATAGCTATGAAATTGATCAATTTCGGAGTATCTCATTAAGTGGAAGAACTTACCTGTTGAACATTCCACATGGGAGGATGAGAATTTTATATAGAAGCATCCAGAACTACTCAAGCGTTGAGGACAACGCTTTTCAGAAGGAGAGGGGTATGTTAGGTCCCTATAATACTAGTGATTCCCCCATTACTATTGTCATTGTATCCCGTATTGTTATTATTGTGCCCCTATTGTCCCCATATTGTTATTAGTGTGCCCCATAGAAACCCATTATTGTTATTGTGACCCCTAGTTCGGATTTATTATATTGCGACCCCTTAGACTCCTATATGTAGAAGGGAGGTTTAGTCATTTGTATCATCCAAGAATTGTTCATTTTTGTAATGTAAAGGAGGTTTCCCGCTAGAAGAGGCTTGATTATAAGGTGTTGATCTATATTTTCCATATTTTTGTGAGCTAGTTCCCTAACAATTTCATAGTAAAAATGAATCATGACTAGGTCAAAGAATTAAATATAAATAAAATAATGAAAAATATGACCATATATACTAAAAAAATGTTTTTTCGCCTTTACCATTTCACATTTACCTTCAACATTGAGAGTTCTGAGTAATTTTTCCCTCGATCTCCTACAGCAGATTGTGACCAATCCAATGGACAGTTTTGAGTACCATTGCTTCCAGGTAGGAGCTAAAACCCTTCTCTTTATTTCTGTGGTTACATTTTATGATTTCATGTAAAATATCTAAGTTTTTGAGGGCCTTATGGCTCCAAATTTTTTCACTAGGACCAATGTAATCCTAGAGGGTTGAAAAGTGTGTTTCACCTAACAAATCATGCACTACAGGAAGCGGTGCAATTCTCTAGATTTCTCTTCTCAGGTGCGTTGGGTGCAAATCTAAAGTTTGTTCAACAATTTTTCCTCAAAATTTGTTAATTTTTCACATGAAAAGGATCTTAATGAATCTCTTGTTGATATCTTAGGGGTTCATCAACATAAAATGGCTTTCGTATGGAGAGAAAGGGAACATGAGGAACACGATTTAAATGCAACAAATGGTCCTGCTACCATCCAATCATTAAAGAACTGTGCATTATTAAAATTCTTCTAGCTTCCTAGTATGAGACAAAAGATGAAGTTGTTGAAATACCTTGTTTGTTCATGGGATGTTCAGGAACAAGCATTCGGGGTTGGGGAACATCTGCTCGAGATAAAGGTATAAGATATCTAATTTTCGACATGATTGTCCATCATGGGTGCCCTCATATCTCTCCTAGGTGGGAGAAGTGGTGGGGAGACAGTGAAATATTATATCGCTACTTATTGTAGACCTCGAGACCGGCCAACAAAGGATCAAAAGATCAATATAAATGATGTGACATAGTTACCTTTGAGAACGATCCTATTCATTATCGCAAGATTGGCAGGTAGCTCCACATTGCATGTAGAAATCAGATCATATATTCAATATGGATTAGAGTGTTTAGAGCCAACACTCTACAACTGGAGCAAGGGGGTTCTGGCTAATATCAAGAACAACTCTCTAAGGAAAAAGAGGGAAAACTAAAAAACTTTGGATATAGTGTGATCTTAGTTTCCTTTGCACTAGAATGAGTTCCATTACTTCAGCCTCAACAAATCAAAGTCAAGCCTATTTATCCGAGGGTGCCACTGATGAGGAGGTGGATAGATCACATGTCTTGACATGCAGGGATGTTGATGATCATATCCTCACTAATCTTCTTCAAATGGTTGTGTAGACACTTTATTATGATCAATGACTATCCTTACGTAGGCATGTATTTTTATGATGACCCTGAGTTCATGATTCCTAAGGGTGAGGAATGGGGTGCTTCAGGTAAGAAATTTTGACCTTTTAATTTTTGGAAGTTTTATATTTTTTGTGTTTTTCGATGTTTCTGAGACTAAAATATTGATGTTTCATGCAGATGTGGGACCAATTCGACCTATTGGTCCTTCATATATATGTCATGCTAAGGAAAGCCAACATCAGGAGGTAGTAGAACCAGCATGGGTCACTGCGGTGGGACGAGATATGCTACAAGATCTTGATGTAGAAGATGTCCTATCAGAGGTAGAGCGCCACATGGAAGTGATGAGACACAGAATTGATGAGACCACAGTTGACCAAATTCCACTACGACTTCAACAATACACCATAGGAATGCTTAGTCATATCAGTCAACTACTACTCAAGATGGCTTGTATAGTGTCATTCTATCATGAGCACCTTTGATTTGTCTACTTAGATATTGTTAGAAAATTATATATTACAGAGCAATGGACCACATAAAATATTTCAAAAATATAAACACAAAAGACGCATAAAACAAGAGAGACACAAATATACGTGGTTCACCCAGTTTGGGCTACGTCCATGGAGAAATAGCTAGTCCTTCCTTTTATATTATCCAGCAAAATGAAGAGATATAACCTACAATAGATCCACTGTAATTCCCTCTTCACTCTTAATCTCCTTTCTCTTCCTCACTCAGAATACAGATATATCTAGATGCAATACAATTCCCTCATATATAGCGAGGGGTTGCCTTCCAGGGAAAAAAAACCCTAAATTAAACATAACTTCTACTATCAGATCTCTGCCTAATGAACAACCCATATTGACTACAAAATTACAACATTTTACAAGGCAATTTTACATCTAATTTTAGGTTCCCCCTCTACAACGTATATTTTACGGGTGGCATTGTCGCCACATTATGAACTGGGGTCCAATGTGGTGATACCTCTAAATAATGAAGATAATCAAGCTCCACACCCAACAATCTCCCACTTGGACACTGATTATAGAAACTCCACCGTTGCTTCATTTGTTAGACAATGACTCCACTTTGGACCTGGTTTCTTCTCATCTTCTTCATCATACTTGAAGACCAATTGAAACTGAACATATTCTCAGTTTTTCCCTGGTTACAATCTTTGTTAACATGTCTGTAGGATTTTTGCTAGTGTGTATCCTTTCCAGCTTCAACTATCCATCTTCCAATGCTAACCATATGAAATGGTACTTGATTTGTATATGTTTAGTCTTGGAATGAAATGCAGAGTTCTTTGCAAGATGTATGGCACTCTGGTTGTCACTGTATAACTTGCCCAACTCTTGCTTCTTACCTAATTCATCTAGAAACCTTTGTAACTGAATCATTTCTTTACTAGCCTTTGCAGCAGCAACATACTCTGCTTCTGTTGTTGAGAATGCAACACCATTTTGTAGTTTTGAGACCCAACTGACAGTTGTTCCACCTATAGTAAACACATACCCTGTTGTGCTCCTCCTGTTATCTCTATCACTCGCCATATCTGCATCAACATATCCCTGTAGAGCAATGTTTGAACCACCAAATCATAATGCTTGATTTGTGGTACCTATCAAATACCTGAGAATCCACTTCACCACCATCCAATGTTCTTCTCCTGGATTGTTCATGTACCTTCTTACAACTCCCACTGCATGTGCAATATCAACCCTTGTGCAGACCATTGCTACATTAAGCTTCCAACTGCTGATGCATATGGAACTTTAGACATATGAGTCATTTCTTCGTGAGTCTTGGGACACTCGTCCTTACCTAATTTGAAATGGCTAGCCAAAGATATACTAACTGGTTTTGCATTTTTCATACTAATCCTTTTCAACACCTTTTCTATGTACTCACTTGAGACAATGTTAATTTGTGGTTTTTCCTGTCTCTAGTTATTCTCATACCAAGGATTTGTTTTGGAGCACCCAAATCCTTCATTACAAATGAGTTCGCCAATTTTCTTTTGAGCACATTTATTTCCTGCATGTTAGAACTTACAACAAGCATGTCATCTACATAGAATAACAATATAATATAGCTGCCATCATTTTTCCTTTCGAGATAAACATAATGATTAGAGTGACATCTAGTATAACCTTGTTTAGACATAAACCTGTTAAATTTTAGATACCACTACCTTGGAGCCTATTTTAAGCCATACAAGCTCTTCTTCAACCTGCACACTAGTTTTTGCTTCCCTTTTACCTCATATCCTTATGGCCGCTGCATATATGTCTCTTCCTCCAAATCCCCATGGAGAAAGGTTGTCTTTGCATCTAACTGCTCAAGATGCAAATCTTCAGCTACTCCTAGACTTAAAATAGTTCTGATTGAAGTCATTTTAACAATAGGAGAAAATATCTCATCAAAGTCTATACCCTTTTTCTGTGCAAACCCTTTCACCACAAGTATAGCTTTATACCTTTTTCTACCTCCATCTTCTTCCTTCAACTTGTAAACCCATTTATCCTTCAATTTTGTTTTACCTGCAGGAAACTTGACTAAGTCCCAAGTCTGGTTATGTGCTAAGGAGTCCATCTTTCCTTTCATGGCTTGCTCCCACTTCTTCCTGGTTTCTACCTACATTGTTTCTTCATAACATTTTGGTTCACCAAAATTAGTCAACAGTACATAATATAATGAAGGAGAGTATCGTTCAGGGAGTCTACTTGTCCTAGTAGATCTTATAACACCACTTTCAGGAGTTTGAGGTGCTTGTTTTTGTTGTGGTTGTTGTTTTGGATGTTGATCATTATTATTTTAGGCACCATCACTTTTTCTGTGATCTCGTCAAGCACTGTGTATTCTCTGTTTTCTTTTTCCTGTTTCTTTTCCTACAGCTGATCCTTATACAAAACCTTTTCATTGAATATGACATCTCTGCTCCCAATTATTTTGTGTTTTTCATAATCATAAAAGTGATAGCCAAAATCATTAAAATCATATCCAATAAAAGTACATTTCTTTGATTTTGGCTCAAGCTTTGTTCTATTTTCTTTTTTAATGTGGGTAAAGGCCTCACAACCAAAAGTTTTTAAAAATGAGTAGTTTACCTTTTTACCTATCCATGCCTCCTCTAGAATACCACCATCTAAGGAACTTGAAGGCCCTTTATTTATTAGATAAACAACAATATCTATAACATCTCCCCAAAATTGTAAAAGCAATCCTGCATGCAATTTCATGCACCTTGCATGCTCCATGATTGTCCTATTCATCCTTTCTGACACACCATTTTCTTGTTGTGTTCCTGGAACTATCTTCTCTCTACTAATTCCATTGTCTCAATAGTACCTATCAAACTCTTTGCTATAATATTCACCTCCATTGTCTGATCTGAGACACTTCAACCTTTTTCCTGTCTCATTTTCAACCAAATATTTCCATTTTTTTAAAGTATCAAATACATCAGATTTTTTTCGAATACAATAAATCCAGGTTTTTCTGGTTGCATCATCAATAAAGTAACATAATAACGAGAGCCACAAAGAGATGATACTTCAGCAGGTCCCCATACATCTATATGCACAAGCTCTAATTTTTTTTCTCTTCTCTTCTTTCCCAACTCTAAGGAATTTGGCTCTCTTCTGTTTTCCATAAACACAATTCTCACAGAATTTTAAATCAACATGCTTCAAACCTGGAAACAAATTTCTTAAGTGAAGAATTTGCATCCCCTTCTCACTCATGTGCTTGAGCCTATGATGCCACAATGTTGTATCTTCTCCTGTAGAGGTTAAAGCATTAACAAAATTAGAAATGCCATTGCATAAATACAATGTACCAACCTTTTCTCCTTTTGCTATTACTAGGGATCCTTTAGTGAGCTTCCAGGTTTTATCTGTAAAAGTAGTCACACAGCCTTCACCTCCCAAATGCCCTATTGAAATAATATTTTTCTTCATATATAGAACATTCCTTACCTCCTTCAATATCCATTAATTTCCATTTTGTTGTTTTATGAAAACTATACCCATTCCAATGATTTTACAGGGTTTATCATCAGCCAATCGAACCTGTCCAAAATCTCCTTGAACATAATCATGAAAATGTTTCCTATTAGCCGTGGCATAGAATGAGGCCCATGAATCTACCACCCAGGCATCAATAATATTTTATAAAGAAATAATCAAAGCATCTTGAAACACATCACCTGTTACATTCGCTTCATGATTATTTTCTTGTTGCGTGTCTCCTTCTTTTCCCTTCTAAGACTTGTATTATTTCTTCAGGTGTCCTTTCTTCCCGCATTTCCACCACACTATCCCTGATCTAGACTTGGATCTCCCTTTTCTTGACTTGATGTGATATCCAGGGCTCTTTCCTCTTTCCATTTTTGTTCCCCTATTCTCTGCAGTCAAGGCATTACCTAATGTCTCATCGAAGCTTTTCTGTTGCATTTCCTTGATAAGGATTGCATTGACAACATCACCAAACTTTAAATTACTAGATCCAGAGACAAAGTTACTAATGGCCATAACTAAACCATTCCAACTTTCTAGAAATGAGCACAGAAATAACAAAGCCCTAACTTCATCATCAAAAGTTAACCCTACAGAACTTAACTGACTGGTAACTGTATTAAATTCATTTAAATAATCAGCAACAGATCCACCTTCTGACATTTTCATATTAAATAAATGCTTCATAAGAAATACCTTATTTGAGGCCAAGGATTTTTCATATAGTTTTCTCAATGTTGACATTAAACCCTCTGTTGTCATTTCCTTTGAAATATTAAATGCTATCGATGCCGCTAGGCACAACCGTATTGTTCCAAGTGCCTTTCTATCAAGAATACCCCATTCAGTGTCTGTCATATTCGTTGGCTTCTTTACCTTTCCACTCAATGGTTGGTACAGATCTCTCTAATACATATAATCTTCCATCTACAACTTCCATAAATGGTAGTTTTGGCTATTAAATTTTTTGACCCTAAACCTACCATTTCCGTCATTTCTCCCACTCGAACCAGGAACCCTCCTCTCCTGTGAGTTTATCATCCAAATAGACCTTCGGCTTTGATACCAATTGTTAGAAAATTATATATTACAGAGCAATGGAACACATAAAATATTGCAGAAATATAAGCACGAAAAATGCATAAAACAATAGAGACACAGATATATGTGGTTTGCCCAGTTTGGGCCATGTCCATGGAGAAACGACCAGTCCTTCCTTTTATATTATCTACCAAACTGAAGAGATACAACCTACATTAGATCCGTTGTAATTCCCTCTTTGATCTCAATCTCCTCTCTCTTACTCACTTAGAATACATATATATCTAGACGCAATAAAATTCCCTCATATATAGAGAGGGGTTGCCTTCTAGGGAAAAAAACCCTAAATTAAACATAACTTCTACCATCAGATCTCTGCCTAATGAACAACCTAGATTTACTATGAAATTACAACATTTTACAAGGCAATTTTACATCTATTTTTAGCTTCGGGGGCTCTTCCCCCAATCCCCCTGCTAGGGGGAGGTTCCTAAAGGTCACAACCACCCCCCTGGATCCCCCTTGTAGCGTATATTTTATAGGCATCATTGTTGACATATTACGAACTGGGGTCCAATGTGAAGATACCTCTAAATAATGAAGATAATCACGCTCCACACCCAATAGATATTGCTTGTAGTTTGTTTATATGGGTGACGTATGCCATATGTGTTGCAGCGTTTTTGGGTTTCTATTGTATTTTCAATATGACGTGATGTGAATTAAAAATTAATTACGTTTGTTGCAAATGTCTATCTAAAACATGATTAGCTAGGGCATCTGTCAATGTGTTTAGATTTATAGAAATATATCCATATTGTATGAAATCAAAATGTATTTCTAGAAGGAAAACTCTTAAAACCATGCGTAAGATGGTGGAACTTCTAATTGAATAGACACTACCAAGTTGTAGTATTATGAGTTGTGAGTGAAGTGTGATGACTAAACGATGGATACCATGTGTAATAGCATTAGACAGTAGCTTGACCACTGCGCTATACTCAATGATGTTGTTGGTGGAGCGACCAATATGAATCCATTGCGGATGCATTAACTCACCATTCATAGAAAAGATAGCCCATGGTGCAAAAGATAAGTTTCGAGTACTACGACTAGCACTATCAACATAAACGAAAAAAGTTTCATGAGATACCGACATTTGCAAAGCAAATGAACGGAATCAACAAAAAACCATGTAAAAATCTAAGAAGACACCCTACAGATACACTGAACGCACCTATAGACAATATTTACACAGTGAAAACTACTCTTGAGATCAAGCATAGTATTTTTTGAGGTACAACCCATTTCTATATTGCACTAAGGGAATTCCATAAAAATCTACTTACTCGTAGGCCCCTTTTGCAAGGACTTGCTTAACAATGTATGGACCTAACCACATGGGTTGAAACTTCCCTGCACTCAACTTATCAGACTCTTGGTCATAAAAAAGGACAAGGTATCCTTCCGAGAAGACAAGAGGCTTGAGACTTTTGTCATACTATGCCTTGATGCGTATTTTCTGAGCTTCATTAGCTATAGCAGCATCGCACCGAGTTTCATCTAAATGAGTCAGATGTAAAAGGATGCTCCTCCTCTACAAAAGTGGCAAGAAGAATTTCGATACCTAGTTTCAATGATGGAATTTCGTATTCAATTGGGAGGATAATTTCTAGACCATACACCAACTAAAAGGGTGTGAATCCAGTAGAAGTCCTGAATGAGGTTTGCTATGCCCAGAAAGCAGCGTAAAGGAGAAAATGATAATCCAATTTGTGGACCCCTACCATGCATTGAAACACCGTGTTAAAAACTTTGTTGATGGCCTCAACTTTTCCATTAGCCTAAGGATAGTAGGGAGTGGAACTTTCATTGGAAAGTCCTGACTTAGAAGTTAGTTTGGTCATCATATGATTCTGGAAATGTTTTTCATGATCTGCAACTATTACTTGTGGAACACCAAACATGTGATGACATAGTTGAAAAATAAATATGCATCCATTTCACCAGTGTTATTAAATGTAGGCATTGCCTCGACCCATTTAGTAAAGTAGTCAACTATGAAAATAATATAACCATGCCCCCAGTCGAGTGAGGGTTACATGTCATAAAATCGACACCCCATTTTGCAAAGGGACCAACAACGATAATGGGATGCAACAAAGTGGGTGCAGCATGGGTCTTATGATTATATATCTAGGACAGATGACACTTCTAAACAACGAGGATGCAATCTCGAAATATGGTAGGCCATAAGTATCTAGCACGTAAAATTTTCTGGGTGGTATCATAACCAGATAAATGTCTGCCACATGCCCCTGAGTGGCATTCATTTAGGAATTTATTGTCCTCCTCAAGTGTGAGGGACCTTCATAAGATCGTATCGATACCATGACGATAAAGGGTGTTGTTGATAATGATGTAATTTTGGGCTTGGTAACAAATACGTCGCTTCTCCGAGAGAAATATACTAGACCAAAAAGTCTGGATTTTGGAGATAAATCAGGAAATATCCATACCATGGGTCAAATGACAAGATCAAAAACAACAACTCATCATGAATATAATCTTTCGATGTAGATTCTGAATCAAGGGAAGGAAGATCACACATGAGCACTGTGGAAACCAAGGATTTTTTTGACTTGGATTTGATGAAGTCCAAGTTAAATTCTCATAAGATGACAATCCAAATTTGAGTACTTGCCCCCCAGAATTTGATGTGAAAAAATTTATGTCATAGGCTTGCAAACTGAAATGACCATAGTTTTTTGAAGCAAGATGTAATGGTGAAATCTTTGGACAACATGAATGACCACCAAAGCTGGCTTTTCTACGTGGGAATATAATATTGGTATTGTTAATATTCCAACTCAGATAATAAATGGGATATTCAATCCTTTAATCATCTTCTTGGACCAATACCATTTCTATAGTAGAAATGACAGTAGAAAGATACAGGAAGTAGTCATGATGATAATTAGGGGGATAAAGAAGAGATTCCTGAATTAGTACATCTTTAAGAGCATCAAACAATTTCTAAGACGCGTCATCCCAATGGAAGGGAATCCCTTTTTTCAGCAAGTGATTAAAACCTTTGGTCAATTCAACATAATTATGGATGCATATTCATAGGAAGTTAGCTTTCCCTTGAAGTCGTTGAAGCTGAACGAGTGAAGAGGGTGAAGGAAAATCAACAATCGCTTGTATGTTCAATGGATCGATACAAATTCCTTGTTTCGATATGACAAAACCTAGAAGTCAACCAGAAATTATACAAAACAATTTTTTTTGCGAGTTAAGTCAAATATTGTAATGTCTACAATGAAGGAAAATAGCCCAAAGATGCATCATATGATCAACTAGATGTTTTGGGTGAGCAGGGAGGTCATCTAGATATGGTTGAAAAATGTGTTTAATATCATGAAAAGCATAATCCATGGAAAGTTGAAAATGTGACCCCAACATATTATAAACTAAATGAGAGTTCCTATAGGTGAAAGTGCACCAAGGACAGATAATAGAAATTTTAGGTTGGTTTTCTAGGAGAATGTTGATTTGATTACAGCCCGAAAATCCATCCATAAATGAATAAATTTCACAACAAACATAGTCATCAACAATATGGTCAATAAATAGGGTGTAATAATTGTCCTTCGTACATGCACAATTCACATCCTAATAATCAACACACACTTGAATGGTTCCCTATTTATTCATGACAGGAACCACATTCGCCACCCAATCAGTTAAAGGGACGAGGTATGTGAAACCAGCTCAAAGCAGCTTTTCAACTTCAACCTTAATACTAGCATCCTTCTTGGGATGGACCGAATGGAGACGCTTTCAGACTGGTTTAGCATCACGATATGTCTTAATTTCATGTACAACTATATTTGGGTCGATACCTGACATCTCTTCATAGGTCCAGGAAAAGGCATCTCAGAACTCAAGGAAAAGGGCTCGATAAGTCTCGATCTCAGATGGAGAACAAGATGTTCCAATGTGTATATTTTCAAAAAAACCTGGCTTAATGGAAATATCAAGTGGTATTCTCTCTTCGATATTCAAAAGTTTATTTTCTGAATCGACCTCATGAATAGACACGAAATTCGTAAAAAGTTCAACAAAAATTGGGTGAGTATACATCACTGAGACTATTCTCAATGGAATCAGGTAAGGATGAATGATGTCGATGTTCACTGCATGATGCATCGTCAACATCATTATTGGGTTGTGTTATATTCTTTCCATGACTAGCCACCCTAGTTAACCAGGGGGTTAGAGGGGCAGTGGAGCCCCCCCTTCTTTGCACGAATTGCATAGTAGGGGTTCATAGGGGGGTAGGTAGCCCCCCTCTGCAGGGTTCAGGGTAGCGCCCAAGAAAAATTTGGACCTTTTATTAGGTTGGGTGGACCTACCTATGGTTTTGTGCATGGTTTTCGCACATGGTTTTGGACGCGATGGTTTTTCGGTCCATGGTATTGGATGCTTCAGCATGTGTATATATGTATTGTAACATTGAAAGGAACATAATGAAAAATCAATCTGGAAGTCTTGGTTTTTGGATCAAGGGGAAAATCTCTGTGCATATGTGTTTTATGTTTTATGCTCTCACTTTGTTTATTTTCCGTGTTTTAGAATTCATATGCAGGTAATTTATGTATGAGGTTAAAACCTACAATCATGATTTCCATGATGCTTTCATTAGTAACAAATACACACAAGAAATGAACATAAGATGTACCATAATATAGTGATATTTGTGCCCAATTAAGCAAATCAAATGAAGAACCACACAAGTCGAATAAATTATTCATAATCTAGCTCGATGGGGCTTAGTGACATTTGGTAGCCAAAACTTTGGATGTCAATTTCGTTTGGTACAATCCATGGTTCCGCCAAGATATTAGAAGATGATATCATGTTGATATAGTCTACCAAAGTTGATTTGTCGAGAAGGAGAGGAAGAGGGAGTGAAAAGGTTTCCATAAGTGAATAATCCTTAAACAATCTAACTCCAACATGCTGATATGACTGTGGATTTTCCCCTACAAGAGGGACACTTCTAGTAACATGTGAATCAGAGGTGAAAAAAGTGAGTTGGTATATGGCTAGAATCTTGCCTTTATGAGGAAAGGTAATCATACAAAAGTAGGTTGGAACGACAATAAACATGGCATAAATCCACATGCATCCTAAAATAAGATTATAATCTCGAGGTTCATCAATAACTTCAAATTCTATGGAAACAAATTTCCCCCCCTAATTCAACTTGTAGGGAGTTCAAAATCCCATAAGGTTTGTATATTCTCCCTTCATAGGATTTCAACGTGGTAGGTGACTGACTCAGTTGAGGAGAACCAATCACCTTCCAGCAAGACATGGACATAATACAAGTCGAGGCTCCCTCATCCATGATAGAATGATGAATATTCTGACCACAAATGACGAACTGGATTATAAAATCTAATTGAGCTAGAAGCCAAGGGGTATAGTTTTTATGAGAGAAAACAACAAGGTTGGAATCTAATGGATCCACACATTCGATAGATGAAAGTAAAGAATTATTTTGGACAGGGAAGTTGTGCAACACCTAAAGAGTCGACATAGCCAATGGAGACTGAGCCAAGTATTCAACTATGTTATAATTCTGAGTGGCTCTTACACGAGGGTTGAAATATGAGTTATGAATAATTCCCTTTAGAGGTTTAATAGTCAATTAAGTAGGGATCAATTATAGAGTGGGATTTGATGAGGATGGTGTCGAACTCACAGGTTGATTAGTAGCCTGACCATTCAGTGGATTCACATTACCATAATCCTTGTTCTGAGTAGCTACCAAAACATCAAACCTTGTCTTTGAGGAGGAAAATATCAAAACCATGTTAGAGGAAGATGGGTCCCAAGCCATCATTTGAGTCTCTTGATTAGGAAATGGGCCGGTCAACACTGCAGGAGAAGTGGAGGACTTAAGGAATTGATTCATTTCAGTGCAGTGAGGAAAATCATGTGTAAAGTGTTCCTCATTGAAAATCAAGCAAGGATATCGAGGTTTTTATTTCTTATCAGAAGACTGATTTGTTTTGTAATCCCAGAGAGGGATATTTCTTTTTCTTACCTTTTCCTTTCTTCTTTCTTCTAGTTTGTTGTTGAGGCTTGATTTTATAAGATGAAATGACATTTATTTCGGAAAAAGAATCCACATGAGGATGGGATTGAGGGTTTTTAGCAGATGCGGGTGGAGAAATACTAGATGGTTTACTAACCATTTATAAGCTAGTAGAACCAATAATGCCATTAGCAACACAAGATTCTTTACCAGGCAAGGGATAAACAATATTCAAAGGTCTTGGAGTGTTAATTATCTTATCATAAAGCATTCCAGATTTGGTATAAACCAATTCCAAATATTACGCACAAGCAATTACTTGCTCTTTAGTCACAACTCCACCTTTGGCCACATCTTCTGTTATGGGTGCCAACAGAGATACAATAAACCATTCCATGAGAAATTGATCGCAAACATAAGTTTTGACCAACTGGTGACGATGCCTCCACCCATGAATGTGATCTGAAATATGAGTGGAATCAGATTGTTTGAATTTGGTTAAAAATTTCATTCCAGTTTCATATTTGATGGGCAACTAGAAATGTGTGAGGAAAGCTATGGACAAGGTGTTGAAATCATGGAATGAAGCTTTGGGTAACTCGATATACCATTTAGCAATGGTACCTATAGGCATTCATTGGAAAATACAAAGTCGAATAGAATCATCATTAAGGGAGTTTAATGAACACCATAAATGATATGTCATGACATGCATCGATGGGTCTTCTCCTAGATTCCCATTGAATTTAGGGATATTGGAAGACAATTTGGTAGGAATAATAAACTACCAAGGTGAATGAACGATGGGGTCATTGGTGAGCTGAGTCAAATATGGAAACTCAAAAGTGGCTACAAAAGGCAACTGTCAATTAAAGTTTGGTAGAGGATGACCTGTATATGAAGGAATAGGTTGGGGAACAAACACTTTCATTCCTAAATGAGGAGGATTCTGGTAATAAGGAACCTGATTACTAAAATAAGGAGGATCCTCATAACCATAATACAAGTAACTTGTTGACCAACCCTAGGGTAACCATGAATTTGGTGGCCTTGAAAAGGCACTTGAGGAATACCTTGATAAGGTCTATACTATTTCCTGATGGTAATTTTCATTATCCCATGATAAAGAGGGTTTGATTGAGACAGTACCATGCCATACACAGTTTGTCCTACTGGAATTTGAGGAATACCTTCTGAAAGTGATTGAGATTGCAAGTAACTTGTAAAGGTTGAGTAAGTGGGACCTAAGAGGTACCAAATACTGAAGGAATGGGTTGAGATGCGATCCCATCCTATACAAGTTGAGTCACATTAATTTGATCTTGTTGAGGTATAGATTGAGGGATAAGAACTTGAGATGAAGATGTTACAAGTTGGGAAACAAATAATGAACCCAACATCAAACTAGGATGAGCAGGGAAAGTAGGTTTATAAACACTAGTATCCATCCCAGGTTAAGGAGGACCATAATAAGGCTAGTTACCAATTTGAGTTATACCAATAATAGGTTGCCCCCCTGCCAAAGGGGGAGGGGATGATGGGGGAAATTTCCCCCCTTGTGGAGGGTACCCAACATAAGTTAGGCTATTGAAGAGGACCATTCCCACTAAAATAAGGGCTAGCGTGTTCGTCAATCATTGGTGTAGGAGGAGGAGAGGGACTAGGTTAGGAAGTACTCATAAGAGCAACACCAAATGGAATTCCCAAAGTGGAAGACATGGGGGATGACTATAAACTAGAATATGCACCAAAGAAGGTACCAGATAAGGACTTATAACCTGGTGTGACGGACGAGCCACCATACAGATGTGCCTTTGGTGATGTCGAAAACATAGATGTGGAAGTGAAATTTGATGTTTCAACCATAGGTAGATGTAGGTTGAGAATCCATATCGATTCCAGTCATGGTCAATAATCCAAATGTAGATTATCACATGAAATTCATGGTTGATTGAAATGAGCTAGGCAAAGGAGTTTGTACAGGATTTGGAGGAGGAAGAAGAGAGTGGGTTGGATAAAGAAAAAGTCCCTCCAAATGAGTAAAAAGACATGGCTCTTCTTATGGGATCTCTTTGATACTCACAAGCCTAGGTGGAAGTGGTTCACCATCAAGGTTGAGATATGTGGTAGGCGAATCTGTCTAAGAAAAAGAAAGAGAAGATGAAATAACAGATGTAACAGGTAAAGATGGATGAGGCTCCTCTGATTCGATGACCCTAGAAAATAAAATTTATGACTCAAGAAGGTCAGATTGTTGACCTTAGGAAAAAACTGTTTCACGTAATTCAGTATTGGTTTTGTGAGTTTTACCAACAAGAGTATATGTAACCTCAGGTTCGATACTCAAGAGGATAGATGGTTCTTGTTGATCAGATTCAGGAGGAGGACCAAAAATAGTTCCCGAGTTTCCTGATTCGGTAGTTTACGTTCTTTTATGCTTCTAACGATGGCCAAGAGTAGCCTCTGGTGGAAGAGGTGGATTATTTTACATTCTACGTGAACGACAGAGTGGGGGATCTTGTTGTTCCACATTTGATAGTAAATTTTATTAAAACAAAAGGAATAAATCAATAATAGGGTAATCTACACATAAATGATTACCAGGCAACCATGAATTGAACACCTTGGCGAACCAAGGACTTAATGTACGACAACCAGTCTCCCTGAATGTTGTGTTCGGTGCATAGCAATATATAAGGTGGTAGACTCAATTACGTATGGATGGATAACAACCTATTTGGGACTCCAAAAATATATGCGATGATACATGGGATTGCAGTCTGCAGTAATGTTGTCTAATGCTTAACTATTCGATGAGAACATTCCCATATGCTTAACGTGCATGGAGCACCACCAATATGCCCAAAGGTATGTGGAGTACGATCCTATACACTCACATACGTGGAACATGATTTCACCCCTGGGATGCAATGTTGGCAAATAATGATAGCTCCTACATTTAACGATGCCAGAACATGTCTCTAGCCTAAACCTCTATGTGTTTTCATTAATGTTCCAAATTATCCTTAGGTCGATTCAGTAAATTTTAAGTTGATATTGGATTAATTTTTTGTTTTATGGCTTACCATGAATTTACCTCACTCCATAAAATGTAAATCTAGCATGAGGAAATGGAATCTTTCTCTTCAATGAAAATGAAGCTAAGGAAGGGAAGAGACAAACAATATGCAACATAGAAAATGCAGCAAACGAGATGCTCATTGCAATTCCCTTTTTATGCAACTGTTCCTAAAATCAATGTAGATGAAAAAACCCTAAATGCCAATGCAATATTTTTTCTTTTCAACACACTTAATTTTCAAAAATGAGGAAAACTAAGATGTAAAGTCTAATCATTGATTCAAATGCACTTTTTAGAATGAGGATTAGAACAACAATTCATCAAAGCGATCAATGATCAAACAAAACAAGTTTGCAAGTGACCTAATGATAAGAACAAATAAAATTTGAAATAAATTCTTACCAAAGGCAATAGAACAAAATGAAAACCAAATGGAGGCTTCAGAGAGACCGCAAGACACTCAAGACTCAAGGAAGTTTAGCTGGAAGTAGATTTATCAAAGAAAAACTGAGCAAACAAGGAAAATTTTGTGCAAAAGAAAGGATCAACAAAGGTGGAGAAGAGACACCAATGCTTTGCAACTTAGGCACTGAGAGGGCCCAGGTGGGGTAAAATGCTCTATCAGTAGACCAGAGAGTGTGTTGGTCCTGGGAAAGATAATTTCAAAACAAAAATTACAAATAAGACTCAATGTAATCACTTCCTAGGTTTGTTCTTGGCTGGTTAAAGAAACAAAGTTCTATGAAAGAGGTAAATCAACACAATGGACAAAGAAACCACCAACGGAATACATCATTCCCCAACGGAGTTGCCAATTTGTTATGTGATATTTATGACTGTGGATAGAAATATCCCCCCTAGCTTTGGTGGTTAACCTAGAACAACATAATGACAAAGGACCTAGTGTTTTCCTTAAAGTAAGTGGACGAGGGGACGAAACCTACTCAGAATCTGTCATATGTTTCACTCCTTATTTGGCTTGAATTCTCCAATCCTAGCTCCAGCTTCCAAAATTAGAACTTGCACAACTAGAAAACACAAGCCAACAAACTATGAGATCTATGTAGTGTTAGAGTCCTATAGTGATAGGATTCATAATTTTGAATTGGCTAAGGTTAAGCCTTGGAATATTGTACATACCTTTGCTTTGTGAAAATGTTTTCCATATTAAAAAATTAAAAAATGTAAAGAGGGATGTCCTAAAAGAAATATCAAAGGACAAAAGGCATAAGAAAAGATAAAAAAATGAAAATATATGAACCCAAAAAACAAAAACAGATCACGAAAGTGTGCAATTCTAAATGCCATTGCTATTTTACTACTTTACTATCTTAAATAATGGTTGTGTGCAGCTTGTCATACATGCCACAACCCATGGTAGTCAAACTACTAAATATTGACTATTTCATGCTTTAAATTTTATGTTTATAGTTAGAGAATAAAATGTGACCAAACAACTTAATCTTGGCAAATCATTAGATAGGTAGAGAAAATAAAAGGAGCTCATCAGTGTAATCTGAGCCTTTGGATGATATAAGGTTAGAAGTAGATAGTTTGTTTTATAGTTTATGAAAGAAAATGATAAGGGTTTGCTAGCCTCAATGCACCTAAATAAATGAAGAAAAAATGTTAGGGTAAAGTAATGGGTAAGTAGAAGAAAGGTTGTTGAAGTATAAAATTGATTGGATAAAAGCACATTTATCATGCTTCATCATATCTTTCAATGTGCATGAGCAGTTAAGAAATCAAAAACAATGGTTTACAAGTTGATTTAATTAACTCCCCCACATCATTTCATCCATTTACTTACTAATTTCCCCATCCATAAGAATGTTCTAGCACTAAAATCCTTCAAGTCATAAAGGCTCAGAGGATTTCTTAGACTTTTGGTGGGACCGAACCCTCGGCTTAATGACTTATGGACATCAAGTGTTATAATTCCCATCATAAAATTTATTTCCCTACATTACCCTAATAAAAGCCCTTTCCCTAAGGTTAAACTCCATTTTCCTATGAGAAGTAAACAACCCCATGTTAAATTCCATTTCATCAAAAATACTGACAAAAATATTTTATCCTAAGTATGAAAGGTATGTGAATAAAATGTGCAAATATTATATTTATGCTTAGTGGGATGTTCACTCCCCTCATTTCATATTAATTTTTTAACATAATGGTATAGCTCCCAATATACCTTTTCCCGTATATAATTAAATCCCCTATATAATACCCCAACCCTTAGTTTAGCTATAAACTATACTTTTACCCCATATTCCCGATAAAACCCACTTAATTCACCATTTTTCTATAAAGCTAAATTAATCCCATCATTAAGCCCATCCTGATCATTTAATCCATGATTAAATCCTAATTAATCCCAAATCATCAAGGATTAAAGCCCTAGGCCCCCCAAAACCTCTGCCCATTTCATCCGTGCACATCCATCGCCCGAATTTCGTCCGATCATCAGCGCCCACATCCAACGGTCCATAGCCATATTGGGTTTGCCCGATGACTGACCTTTAGATGCCCAATAAAGTGGTTTTGTTTAGCCCCTTATCTTCTACGTGTCAACCATTCACATAGATTGGGTGACCCCTTCAATATACCGCCTCCTCCACAAAAGTGGTGCGATGACTTGGGAAACCACCTCCCCGCTCAACTCAAAAAACTGCCCACTGTTCATTTGTAATTTACCCACCAAAAAGTGACCATTGCTCAATAAAAAGGCCGAGAAGCCCTATTTCACCCTTTTCACTAATTTTCTTTGTGAACCTTTGTAAACCATTGTGAAACTTGCAAACGCTGAATTTTTTGATTAACCTCAAATTTCAATCATGAAGAAGTTGCAGAGACCCCAATCAACCTCTCAGTCCGTACCAGAACCATTCAAACTTCTGTAGTTTTAGAGAACACTCATTTGAAGTTAATGCACCCAATTCCAAGTATTTGAAGACAAATTACCAAACAACCCTTTCAATTTGAAAACGTTCAATCTTTTTTTTTTTTGTAAATCAGCAATTCGTATTAAGACATAGAATACATAAAGTACAAAAGGGTCTACTCATGCGGACTAAAGAGCGACACCCTTGCCTGATTACAATGCTTCATAACCACCCAGACTGTCAAAAAAACCCCAAGGCTCACCACACAGGGCAGCATAGAGAAAGGTTGGGGACAACAAAACAAGTAATCCATCTAAGCATATGGCAAAATAGAGACCAAATAGACCATATGGTCCTCCGAGACATACAAGGAAAACTAAGTAAAGGATCAGTTAACATGAGAAATAGAGTACCAGCTACAAGACTAGTAAATTTGCGTAACCGCAACAGAACAAGTGCTGAACAATGAAAGCACACTAAGACTCCCATAGAAACCCATTACAGCATGAGAATGATATAATCCTTGGTGGTGGTATCTTGGCTAGCCGAAGTCGCTGCTTTACCAGGTAGAGGTGGGCACTGGGAAGAATGCGTCCCCTCACTGGTTCCCGTGGCCTCCTCCGCACCTTCCCCCACAACAGAGGCATCCTGGCATATGGTATGCCTTAGAAGACTTATTAGCACTATCATATTTTTGGATGTGTTGCCAAATTGCTGCTCCAGTGAACTGATTTTGAAGTCCAGTGCTTCCAGAACAGTCGTATGATCAGCAGATAAGATTGAAATGGCTTGGTGAGCCTGATTGAGATATCCTCCTTGCATACTAATAGCCTTTGCTAAAAATTTCCTCATGCGCCACATTTCCACCTGTGTGCAAACAAATTGAGTTGCCTGTGTGGTTGCCATGCCAGGATCCTGAACCCATTCCATCTCCTTTTCCAACTCATTTTCCTCTAGGTTCTCTTCCTCTTCAGCAATAATTGCTTCAAGTTCCTCAATTTTACATTTTTCCTTGTGCAAAGTTCTCATTTCATATGCCTCCCGAGCATGTTGTAGGTCTTTATTAGCTGAAGAATTTCAACTACCTTCCCATGCCATTCTCCTATGATATAGAATAGAGAAACGAAACCTTCTGAGAGCACAATTAAGACGATGCCGATTTCTGTTGGAGAGTAGAGCATTTCTCTTGCATTTGGGAATTGTAATTATAGAAGAGGGAAACCAAGAATCGCTTAAGGCTCCCCATCTCATCAACTTATGATCGCAGGGCCATTCATAATAACTACTACTCCATTATTCACATTTTTGTTGATAATCTGAATCCTTATTATTAAATCTACTACACTTGAACCATTTCGATGAGTGCTAAGTGTCTTCTTTTTTGTTTTAATGTCAGCAGTGCCCATAATTTTTGTTTGTTGCACTCCTTGGAACAGTGCCTGTGTGCTTGTGCATTGAAGGCCACTTCCATCCTTGTACTCCTTTAGCCTGCCAACCATTTATCCTTGCATCCCTTTGATTCGGTGGCATCATGCTCCACTAATGGGGAAGATCTTCATACCCCTAGCCTCTTCTTTCATTAAATAATGTCCTGCCTTGAAAGAAGAGTGCACCTGTTTCTCACCTCCGTGCATGTGATTTCCTGCCAACAACTATCCAAGTTGGCAGAGGGATTATCAATACCATAATTTGCCAAGTGACCTGCCACTATATTAGCCTTGCGTCTAACTTCCTGAAAACTTAAACCGTCCAGGCAAGATAGGTGTTCAGCAATGCTCTCTATTACCTTGGAAAATTTCCAGTGCCGAGTGACTTTACTTGCTTTGGCCCCTGTATACAGTCTCCTCGTTGTCGTAACTACGAGTTGAGAGTCCCCTTCCACCACAGTTGCTCCAGCTTTTAGTCTTCTGAGAATTGTCAAACCTTACTCCAATGCTGCAAATTCCATTTCGTTATTAGTCCCTCCACCTAGCACTTGACTATAAATGTGCTAAATTTTGCCTTTGTTGTCCCTAATAACCCCTCTGATGCTAGCAGGTCCTGGATTTCCCCTAGAAGCTCCATCAAAATTGAGTTTGAGGAAGCCTGGTCGCGGTTGAATCCAGGAATTCACACTGGTATTTAGCTCATGTCGATGATTGGAGGAAGACACGAAGGTTCCCCTGTCAATGTCAAAAGCTCTCAAAATCTGTAATTCAGCACTAGAGATGTTTATGTCTTGTTCTATTCTTCCTTTGATGAGAACTGTTTGCTTGATATTTTGAAGAATTGTACCTTTTATGTGGTTTACACCTCTAATTTCATTTAGGAAGACTCTCTAGTTTCTTTCTTTCCAAATTTTCCATGTTATGAACCCTGGTGTGAGTTTCCAAATGGTATTAACCAGTTGAGTATTGGAGAAATTACCACCTCAATTCTCGATTGTTTCTTGAATTGAATTCCTAACCCGATCCATCCTTGTGAACCTCCGCAAACCATTACGACACCTACAAATTTTGAATTCACCAATTGACCTCAAATTTCAATCCTTAAGAAGTTGCAAGGACCCCAATCTACCTCTCAATCCGTATCAGAACCGTTCAAACTTCTGCAGTTGCTGAGAACACCGATTTGAATTTAATTCATCCAATTCCAGGTATTTGAAGACAAATTACCAGAAAACCCTTTCAATTTGAAAGCATTCAGTCTTTAAAGTGTTTTAATTAAGTAAAATTAATTGAAATTACTTTAAAAATTCAATTGTGTGCCCAGACCCTACTGAAAAGCTTCTAAGTTTCCTTCAAAACCTTTAAATAAACCAGTATTGCCAAGTTCAAATCCACAAGAACTGAATTATGGTTGCCCCCATCGCCATGGATGTCAAACCTATTAGAACTCCCCATATGGACCTTGATCACCTCCCTCTGGCAGACAGGGATTTTCTAATTAGAGACACAAGTGCCTGTCATCTCCTACTCAAAATTCATTATTTGAGTAAGGACAAATATCTAAACCATACTGATGACATTGGCCTTTAGGACTCCAATTTTCCCAAATACTAGTTTCCACAAGTACATATTTTTCCTCAAATTGTCCATATGTGCCATGCCTATTACATTCCCAGCCGGAGAGCTATAATGTCCCCTGACCAAAAAGTCTTGTTTACCATTACAGCTGAGTCAATCAATGAAATGTTGCAAGTTCAACCAATTCCACACCTGACCCGGCTCTCCATTGGGGATTTGTTAGACCAGTACACCAAATTGAGTCCATCTAGACTGGCCCAAATATTCCAAACTTTCATTTTAGAAGAGCAACACATTCCTAAAGATGCCCCTCCATATGTTTCTATCATTTTCTATGAAAGGGGAAAGCAAATTGTAACTATGATATCATGTATATTGGGCTATACCACAGATGTATTTGTTGATGAACTCATCTTGACCTTCATGTCCATTTTTACCCTAGGAAAGCCTCCTACTACTTTGTACAATTATGCCCAGTTCATAGCTGAAAGGATGCATCAACAGTTTACCAGAATGCACAATGAGAGAGTATTCAAGTACTCATCTGTACTTTACCACATTCTTTTGTAATATTATTCATACAGACATCCCTTCACCATCCAGAAGTTGGATACTAAAGGCCAACCCAGGTCTGTCATATTTTTGACACCATTATTCCACAGGTATTCATCACCATACACGTACACAGAATTCATTGAATCTTTTGTCCATCTAGTCATGACTATGTTGATCAGAAGTCCTCCACCTAGAATAAGCCAAGAAATAAAAAGAGTCCTCCAATTGTCCAAGCAAAGTAAGGTGGGAGATTGGTACCTTTACCAAAACCACACAGAAACAAGAATCTATGGTTTCCAGCTTGCCCCATACAAACTGCCCATATACCTCCCTATGAGTTTATTTTCTCTAGATTATTATAGGCAGATAATGAACTCTGATGAAGTTAACTTTGTCTTAGCTAAGAAAAGAACTCAGTTTAAGGTTAAAAATCAGTTAGGCCCTTTCATTTGCTATTCTAGAGAAGCAAGGTAGGAAGCGGATTAAATTTTGCAACAAATGAAGTTCCAAAATAGTTTCATGTGGAGAGTCATCAATGGTTTATTACCAAACTAGGACAAAAGGTCAAATTGGGACCTTAGATTCATCACCCCATACCAGAGATAGAGAGATATGCCAATCAATCTGAGTGGTTGGAAAATACTCTCATAGACAGGGATAATACAAAGGTAGATGTTGAAAAGACCTTGTTTGATCTAGAGAGACAACTTGATGAAAGCTCATTCCTGTAGGTACCAGAGCATGAAGGAACCATGAGTACTACCACTAGTTTGCAGACTCCCCAGAAGGAGGAAAATAATCCCAAGAGGAACAGAGAGGGAGCCTTTAGTTTAGGTGTGGAAACATAAAATGTGTAATATGAAGCCAACTAGAGCAAAAGGCCAAGGCTCAATGCTATTTTAGAACAGGAAGACACAGAAGGCTTAGTAGAAATAACTAATACTGAGTTAGACATGAGAAAGGGAACAACTCCATCTGGAGAAACACAAGAGCCATCTACTTCACATACTCAAATTTTAGAAAGGTAGCTTAGTGTAGAGGTCTCCTCATTTAGTAGGCCTGTTGATAAAGATAAGGACATTAAGGACAAGTTCAAAAAAATCAAAATGAGAAATGAGAAACTAAATGCATAGTCGTATGCATACTATCTCAAGCTTACACCTACCAATCAAACTAGGTTGATGTAAGCGTTTGACATCAAGGAAGGAAAGATGCAAATGTCCTTCATAAATCCAACTGTACAACAACCAAGGACATCAACAAATTTCAAGAAGTTCGATTTTGAGGTATTGGAAAGGAATATTCATCCCATTGACCAAATTGAATATCATAAATAGGCTGGAGAAATGTTTTACTCCACCCTTACAGGAAAAATCATAGCTTCCCATCAGTTGCAGAACTCATTGAACAACATCTCAACCTAGTATGAATTGGAAAAGTCCTCCTCATAGGCCAAAGACACTAGAATCAAGTCTTTGGAAGAATTAGTGATTGAATTGGGATATGATCCCAAAGACATCAGAGCTATTGAACAACTGATCAAGAAAAAGAATGATAGCATTGTAGAACTCAAGAAGAAATTGAAGACACCTCAACTGTAGCATCCACAGACATAGGAAGTCTTGGAAAAATAAACAAGGCATGAAGAGTTGATGGACTTAGTCCTTAAACTAAATGATTAGTTGGGGGAGACAGAATAGGAATTGGATAACTTGATCCAATTAAATCAAAGTAATATTGCCACTACATCAATGAATGTCATCCCAACAGTCACCACGGTTGTTCCTTCCACATTGGCAACTTCATTGGCTCCCACAACTCCAATGGCTACAACACAACCATTTTCATAAGAATCTACATCAACAATAGGTACATCATGTGAAGAAGCAGCAAGGTTGGTTTAAGCTATGGAAGAAATGTCCATAAAGACAAAAATAATGAATAAGCTTAAAGAAAAGGTGACAAGCTTGGAAACTAATTACGAGCTTGCTAAAATTATGCACAAGGAAAAAGTACAAAAGGCTGCCAGGATGAGTGAAAGATTGAAAGCCATGGAAAAGGAATTGACACTAAAAGAACCCCTTGGGCAAGCTAAGGAGCAGCTATGGGCCAATATCATTGACTCTGCCAATGATATTTGGCCATCTGTTTAGGTCATTTTGTGCAGATAGAGTTAGTAAAGATTGTTACAGAGGCCATCCAAAGAGAAAAAGGAATTGGAAGAAATGTCAAAAGAGGCTGGCAGAATTATCCAGTTCCTTAACAACAAGAATAAGTATGAGCTTCAGGAATTTGAAATAGAGGATAGAACGGAGACAATTTTGGAGGTTAGAAAGGTCCTCTCCAAGAGGAACTTAATGCAAAACTTAGAGGATAAGTGTCAGAATATGCATATAACCATTGACAGATTTATGGCTAAGTTCTAAATTTTGAGAGAAAAGGGATTACCCAATCCCTTAGTGATAAATGACAAGTTCATGACACAGGAGGATTACAACAAGAAAATCAGAGAGGTAGCAAAGGATTAGGTCAATACATCATCAATGAAGGTAATGCTAGTAGGAAAAGTACTCTACCAGACATTTGAAAACTTGTTTTACCTCCAACGTGAGGTAAAACACTTGTTTATCAATAGGCCTACTTTTGCCAAATACACTGGGGAAGATGAAATATATAGGAGGATGCTAAAAATTCAATTGCCTGATGTTGAAGCATGGGAGAAATTAACTGATTTATTGTAGAAATATGCAGTAAAAAGGTTAAGGTATAGTGAAAATAAAACAACATGGTAAAAGGATGAAGACAGATCAACAGAGTTAAAGTGTATCAGTGTCAAAGTGTATTAGGTGAAAGCCTAAAGTAAATGAAGCTTCCAGTATGAAATATCAAAGAACAAAGTAGCATAAAGGGCTAAAAATCAAGCCATGAAAGCCAGAAGTACCAAAATAAAAGGGATAGCATGAAGCAGTTCAATAGTTGTTTCTATCTTCTTGCAAGAAGATGTGTTTCTTTCCTAGATTAAATATCAAATCAGTTTGAGATATTTTGTAATAAACTTTTGTATAAATACTTCACAATTCAAAGTATGTAGGGTGGATTCTATTAGACATTTCTATAGACTTTTTGATCAAAAAGACCTAGAAGGTTACTGTATCAATTGATGAGCCAACAAGCTATATTGATTAACAAAGATTAGACTTTTTTCGAGGATTCATGTGTTGAGAAAATTTCAGACAAGTATTTTCATGTGTTATTGTCATTTTTCTCAAAGTTATTCATAATATTATATGTGTTTCAATCTAAATGCTATAACTGGAATAATATTTTAGAACTTGTTTAAATCACACTCTTTTTAATAGTTAAGAATTTGAATGTTTTCGTCTGATATTTAAATTAAATAATTCTTAATTTCTCTTTAGTGTAGATTGATTTCATGAATAATCTAGGTTAAGGAATTCTTAACTGCCCTTTGATTTCGATTGCCCCTCCTTCCTCATTCATTATCCGGGTCTGAGAACCCTTAATCTCTCTCTCACACCAAGTGAAATGCTTTAACCCCTTTGTCTCAAACATCTGAAATACACTCTGCTATATTGCCCTTGGAACATCCCCTTTGGTGAGGTTATGTAGTCTTGTTTCCTTATCAGTTGACTCCATAGCCCAATAGTCTAAAAGACATCAATTTATACATTTGTTTAAGAGATCCCACCACCCAATTTCAAACAAAATCAAACACCCATTGAACAATCATAGCTAGCCTAAAACTTCTTAACTGAAACAAAGTCAAAATTTAAAGAGAGATCCCTCTACGAGCATCAGGAAGGCTAGGTCCTAATCTCCAAAAGCAGATTATGGTTACCTTTGGTTTTTCCTTCCGATTGCTTCAAAGGAATTATCATAGTGATAACATTTTTGGCAACCATATTGGGGACTTCGATCCTCAGTCTCATAAAAACTTTAAGAAAACATTCAATCAAATCTTGAGCCCCTTAAGGTCATTACCTGAAGTAAGTTTTCAGAAATTTTTATAAAAACAATTTAAAAACTTAAAATTCTAGCTCCTAAAAAGTTTCACTACACTAGGGCCAACCGAGATCCAAACCGTGCAACTACAGTGGATGACCCAGACAAAATTCTAAGGAAGCCAAAAAACGAAGAAGCTCATGCAAGTAGTAGCCAGCTAGACAGAGTGAATTCACCCCCTAAGGAGTTTTCAACTTTAGAAGAAGTCCCTTTTGATTTGTCATTTGACCTCTCAATATTTAGAACCAAATCTGAAAATGATATCCATGAAACAGTTTTAGGCCTTGAGTTTACTCAACTCATTGAGTCAAAAAGGGTTATTCATCCAGATTTAGATAAATTTGTCTTAGATGCTTTTGACAAGTTAGAAGCCTTCTCTACATTGATTAGTAATATAGATAGTGCTTACCTTCAACAATCTGTAGAGCTTTCTGCCCTTACTGTTGCTACATCTCAAATTTCTTCACAGTCTTCACTCGCTGTAAATCCACCTTCCTTTACCACAACTTCATCAATCGTATCTACCACAATTAAATCACCTAAATCACTTATTAATCAGTCATATTCATCATCATCTACTACTTCACCTCCATCAGTTTCAAGCCCTTCTTCAACTACCACAACTTTACCCCCAAGTCAAACCAGAATCACAACAATGGAAAACAGATATGCTCCTCTTGTTTTACCTGCCCAACTTCATGCCATGCTTGCAGATTACCAGAGTAATATTTTCCTGTTTGATGCTACTGGTCATTACACTACCCAAAAACATGTAAACAAGATGTTTGAATTTTTTGAATTACGTGAAATAGATGAGGCAGGTGTCCAAATGAGACTGCTTTCCCAAACTTTAACTGGTGATATCAAGAAGTGGTTCAAAGCCTTTCCTAACAACCACATTGCGGACTTAGAAAATTTTCAAAGGTTATTCATTGATAGATGGGAAAGAAAGAATAACCCATTGCAAATACATTATGAATATGACAATATTAGGAGAGCTCCCAACGAGTCAGTTTAGGACTATTGCACCAGGTTTAATAGTATCTATAATGAAATTCTAGCCAACATAAATCCTCCACCTGAACTAACATTAATTAAGTTCCCTGATGGTTTTGATGTCGATATGTCATACCAGCTAAGGGAGAGAAATCCTAAAACACTTTAACAAATGCAGAGTAATGTTATCAGTGTAGAGGCCAACCTGTTAGCTAAGAAAGCATGAATGAGGAATGAAAATAAAGTTGTATTTAAAGAAGAAGCTTCAACTTCAGATGGAAAAGTAGATGTTTTAGCTAAAAGTTTAGAAAGAATCATGGATAGGTTAGATATCATGGATATGAAAAATCAATGGGATAATCAACAAAAATAATCCCCAATAAGAAACCCAAATTTTAGGAAGAACCCTAATACTGCAAAAAATGCTACACCGGACCAACAGATTAGGCCCCCCTTCCAAGAAAACTATGTTGAGTAATCAAAAAACCAAGAAGCAGAGGATGATACCTAGATTAATTTACTGGAAACCATAGAGGAAGACATTGTTTTTCTTACTCAAGAAGAACGAGAGTTATATATGCTTCAGCAGTTACATTTAGAATCTAGTGAATCTTTTGATTTTAAACAAGGGTATGAATCAGCTATATATGAGGTACATAAAAAATATAGCTTGAGAAGTAAGAAGAATAACGAGACTCACATTAAAATATTGATCCAAACCCAAAATAAGATAATAAAGAAGCCCCAGTCAAAAAATTATTACAAATTCTCCCTAGGGGGCCTAAAAATTCAACCCCCGGGATTGTAGATATAACCTCTAGTAAAACAAAAACATAGCCAATTACTTAAAACAATCAAAATAAAGGAGATCAAGGCAAAACTGTAGAAACACAAACTGAAATGCCTAACACTGAGAAACATGATAAAGACACCCAAACTACACACATTAAAGAAGATATGAATCAAACAAACAAACCTCATCTCCCTTTCAATATTAAAAATGAAATAGCTAAATTAAAGATATTAGTTCCTTTGACTGAATTGATGAAAAATGAAGCTTATAGGTCACAGATAACTGAGACTTTGAACATAGGAGAGGGAGAGGATTCTGTTAATTTGAATAATGACCAGCCTAAATTTTTGTTTGGCCCTGAGGCCAATGGAATTCATTAGTAAGGGGGAGTTCCTCTATTTTACATCAGCCTAAAAATTCATGATAATATTTTGCATAACGCTATGTTGAACTCAAGAGCATCCCACAGTCTCATGCCAAAGGTAATAATGGAAAGACTGAATCTAGACATTACTAGGCCTTATAAGGATTTATTTTCTTTTGACTCCAGCCAGGTTAAATGCCTTGGTTTAATCAAAGAATTATGTGTGACTCTTGTCCAATGCCTTACAAAGAGCATTCTTATGGACATTGTAGTTGCAGACATCCCACCAAAATATGGAATGCTACTATCTCGCTCATGGGGAGAAAAACTGCAGGATCTTTGCAGTTGGATATGTCTTATGCCACCATATCTATTTTTGGCCCCAAGGAAATTATATAGGGAGACCCTGATGAAGTACATCGTCAGTAGTAAGGAAAAGCCCCAAAACTTTCCCATATACTCCATGCACTTAGATATGGACTCCTTCATCTTATATAATGCAGAAATTTATAAAAAGGAAATCACAACCAAAGACCTTAAGTACATGACAACTGACATTGAGAACATATCCCATGAATCACTTTGGAATTTAGGCTTTGATGGGTATGTAAATAGGTTAGGGGTTGGTGCAGGAGTATGGATTCATAATATGGGAAATCACCATGCTGAGGGTCGTGCTTTTAGATTGAACTTCAAATGTACCAATAACATGGCCAATTATGAAGCCCTAATTCTAGGGTTACAATTGGTTAGGAAATTGGGAGCCAAAAGGGTTTGTATCATGGGAGACTCAGAGATGACTATGAAACAAATCAGTGGTGAACATTTTGTAAAAAACCCTAGGCTTGGTAGCTATAGGGATACTATTTTAGACTTGGTCAAGGACCTCTTGGAATCAAACTTTTCTACAATTCCTAGTAAACAAAGCATGTAGGCCCACAGTCTAGCTACCTTTTCTAGTACTTGTAAATTTCCATTTCAACCAAACCACTAGTACACTGCAGAAGTCAGACATAGGCCTGTTATACTAGACAACCTTAAGTATTGGCAAATTTTCTCCAAGGACTCTCAAATCTATGATTTCATGAACAATGAAGGTGAATTTCAGAATTGCAAGATAGATGCTGACTGTACAATAGATAATAATATAGAAAATAGCTTAGATCTAAATATTTTTGATGTACATGAACCAACTAAATTTACTAAAGTAGAAGTAGATAGTCTAGAGAATGTAGAGATTGATGAAATAATGGATGATGATCCAAATATTCTTAATTTGAGAAATAATTTTTTGCATAAAGGATTAGTACCTTTAGAGGATTTGTTTGACTCTAATGATGTAGCTAGGAAACCCAAGATGGAACCTCTAAGAGTTGACATAGAAGAGGTTAATATAGGAACTGAGGATAAACCAAAACTCATCAAGATTTCTAAAGCCTCACCCCCAGAGGAAAAGGTCAAATATATAAATCTGTTTAAAGAGTTCCAGGATGTATTTACCTAGAGTTATGAAGACTTAAAATCTTATGACACCAGCATAATCTAACATAATATACCTCTAAAAGAAGATCATAAACCTTTCAAACAGAAACTCCAAAGGATAAACCCAGTTCTTATGCCATCCATAGAAAAAGCAGTTAAAATAATGTTTGATGCCCAAATAATAACACCCATTAGATACTCAGACTTGATTTCAAACCTAGTTATAACTAGGAAAAAGATAGGTGAAATTAAACTTTGTGTAGATTTTAGAAACTTAAACAGGGTCTCTTTTAAAGATAACCACCCCTTACCAAAAATGGATCATATATTGCTAAGGGTAGTAGGCTCATCTAGGATTTCACTGTTAGATGGATTCTCTAGGTATAACCATATATTAGTCCAACCTAAGGACCAAGTCAAAACTATTTTTACTACTTCTTGGGGTACCTTCATGTATTTGAAGGTTCCCTTTGGATTAATGAATGAAGGTTCCACATTCTAAAGAGCTATGGATATAGATTTTTCCAAGGAAATCCATGATTTCTTGTTAGTATACTAGGATGACATCACAATCTTCTCTAAATTAGACAATGAACACTTAGACCACCTCATAAGAGTATTTATCAAATGTAGGAAATTTGGGATTTCTTTAAATCCTAAAAGGACACTTTTCAATCTAGAAGAGGGAAAGTTGTTAGGACACATCATATCTAAAGATGGGATTAGGATATACCATTCTAAATAGAAGCTATTTTAACCATTTCCCACCCTCGAGACATAAAAGATCTACAATCATTTCTAGGTAAAATTATTTTTCTTAGGAGATTCATCTCAAATCTAGCAAAATTAATTAGGGAATTAAATAACTTGCTAAGAAAGGACTCATCAATCAAATGGACATTGGAGGCGAAACAATCCTTTGAAGCTATTAAGGAAGAATTAACTAAGACTCCCATCCTGATTAGTCCTAACTTTAACAAAGATTTTATTATTTTTTCTTTTTCTTTAGAACAAACCATTGCAGCAGTCTTGTTACAAAAGAACAATCAAGGATATGAACAACCAATAGAATTCTTCAGTAAATCCTTACGAGATTCCACACTAAAATACAATATCATGGAAAAATGGGCATTAGCTTTGGTTAAGGCTATTAAATATTTCAGAGTATACATTCTGTACTCTCACATTACTACTTATGTTCCAAACTTTCTAGTTAAGAACATTTTGACTCAAAATGGGCCTGAAGAAAAAAGGGGCAAATGGATTGCCACAATATTGGAATATGACATAGAGATAAAACCCACCAAGCTCATCAAAGGCCAAGTTTTAGCCAAACTCATGGCTGAATTGACCTGTCAAACCCTTGATATCAACTTCATTAGTGCCCTTGATGATCAGGAGGAGATGGTGACTCCACAAATCAGTGAACCTTTTACTGATTCACCATGGTATGCAGATGTTACATTTGTATTACTAAATTTACAAGCTCCTCTTGGATTGACAAGAACTAAAGTTAATTCTTAAAAATGAAGTCATTAAGATATTGTGTTATATATAATGCATTATTTTTGAAGGACAGTAGTGGTATTCTCTTAACATGTTTATTAAAACATGAAGCTGACAAGATTTTACAAGAGTCTCATGCAGGGGACTATGGAGGAAACTTGTACTGGAAGAGTACTACTGATAAGATTCTGAGGGCTGGTTTCAACTGGCCTACTTTGTTCGCAGATGTCAAAAAACATGTGAACTCCTATCATAAATGCGAGATTTTTTAGGGAAAAAGGAAACTTTTACCCTTGCCTCTTAAACCTATTTCCACTAACATGCCATTTCAACAATGGGGGTTAGACATCATTCGAGAAATACACCCCCCATCCTCAGCTCAGCATAAGTGGATTCTAACAGCCACAAATTAAATTAACAAATGGATAGAGGCCATACCTTCTAGGAAAGCCATAGACACTGTCATAATCACCTTCCTAGAGAGTACTATCCTTTCAATATTTGGATGTCCACAAAAGCTCATTATTGATAATGCAACAACCTTTAAATCCAAAAGAATGATATATTTCTGTAACAAGTAACATATCACCCTTGGCCATTCCACAACCTATTACCCTCAAGGTAATGGACTGGCAAAGTCATCCAACAAAAGCCTGGTCAATATTATCAAAATGTTACTGGAGGATAATAAAAAGACATGGAACAAGAAGTTAGTCAATTCTTTATGGGCAGATAGACTGACTACTAAGAAGTCCATTAGAACATCACCCTATCAGTTGGTTTATGGGATGGATGATGTTTTCCCATCATCCCTGGGAGTGCTAGTTATGAAAATCCTCCAGGAATTACATGTGGAACTGAATGATATTCAGAGAAGAATAAACCAAACTATACACCTGCAAAGACTAGAGAAAAAGTATATGAAAAATCACAGGTAATCTAGGAAAAAATTAAGAAAGTATTTGATAAAAAGACTAACGCAGATGATTTTCACATAGGAGACAAAGTCCTTAAGTGGGATTCAAGGAGAGAAGATAAAGGCAAGCATGGAAAATTTTATTTCCTATGGTAGGGGCCTTATGTCATTTTTGGCTACAAAGGCAACGATGCCTTTTTCTTAAGAAACATAGATGGATAAGATCTACTAGGAGGACCTATTAATGGTAGGATGTTGAAGCACTACTTTTCCACTAACTTACAATAGTTCATTTTACTTTCCATCATTGTACATAACATTGCAGAGTGTAGATTGTATTGGATGGTAATCCTTTGAAGTTGAAGCCCGAAGAGAAGGCTCTAAGCTTTAAAAGAGTTACTGTCATAAGTATCAATAATGAAGATTCACAGAAGAACACTTTTCAAGGTAACTTCAGCCACAATTCAAAGGCTACTGATCTTTAAATTTCTTGACATTTCACTAAGAAATGCCATCCCAATGTGGAGCCATTGTTAGAGTCCTATAGTGATAGGATTCATAATTTTGAATTGGCTAAGGTTAAGCCCTATAATATTGTACATACCTGTTCTTTATGCAAATGTTCTCCATATTAAAAATTTAAAAAATGTTAAGAGGTTATGTCCTAAAAGAAATATCAAAGGAAAAAAAGAATAAGAAAAGATTAAAAAAATGAAAATATATGAACCCCAAAAACAAAAACAGATCATGAAAGTGTGCAAGTCTAAATGCCACTGCTATTTTACTGCTTTACTGTCTTAAATAATGGTTGTGTGAAGCTTTTAATACATGCCACAACCCATGGTAGTCAAACTGTTTAATCTTGACTATTTCATGCTTTAAATTTTATTTTTATAGTTAGAGAATAAAATTTGACCAAACAACTTAATCTTGGCAGATCATTAGATAGGTAGAGAAAATAAAAGGAGTTCATCAATTTAATCTGAGCCCTTGGATGATATAAGGTTAGAAGTAGATAGTTTTTTTTATAATTTATGAAAGAAAATGATAAGGGTCTGCTAGCCTAAATGCACCCAAATAAATAAAGAAAAAAGGTTAGGGTAAGTAATGGGTAAGTAAAACAAAGGTTGTTGAAGTATAAAATTGATTGGATAAAAATACAGTTATCATGCTTGATCATATCTTTCAATGTGCATGAGCAGTTAAGAAAGTAAAAACAATGGTTTACAAGTTCATTTAATTAACTCCCCCGCATCATTTCATTCCTTTACTTACTAATTTCCCCATCCACAAGAATGTTCTAGTACTAAAATCCTTCAAAGCATTTCTCTGACTTTTTGTGGGGCTGGACCCTCAGCTTAAAGACTTATGGACATCAAGTGTTAGAATTCCTATCATAAAATCTTCATTACCCTAATAAAACCCCTTTCCATAAGGTTTAAATCCATTTTCTTATGAAAATTAAACAACCCCATGTTGAGTTCCATTTCATCCAAAATACTCACAAAAATATTTTATCCTAAGTATGAAATGTATGTCAATAAAATGCGTAAATATTACATTTATGCTTAGTGGTATGTTCACTCCCCTCATTTCATATTAATTTTTTAGCATAATGCTATAGTTCCCAATATACCTTCTCCAGTATATAATTAAATTTCCTATATAATACCCCAACCGTTAGTTTAGCTATAAACTATGCTTTTACCCCATATTCTCGATAAAACCCACTTAATTCACCATTTTTCGGTAAAGCTAAAGCAATCCCATCATTAATCCCCTCTCAATCATTTAATCCATTATTAACTCCTAATTAATCCCAAACCGCCAAGGATTAAAGCCCTGGGCCCCCCGAAACCTTTTCTCATTTCATCTATGAACATCCATTGCCCTACTACTGTCTGATCATCAACGCCCACATTCGATGGTCCACATCCATATCGGGTTCACCCGATGACCACCTTTTAGCTGCCTGATAAAGTGGTTTTGTCCGCCTCCCTATCTACTACATGTCAACCATTGACATAGATTGGGTGACCCCTCCAAAATACTGCCTCCTCCACAAAAGTGGTGCGATGACTTGGGAAACCACCTCCCCACTCAAACTGAAAACCTGCCCACTGTTCATTTGTAATTTACTCACCAAAAAGTGATCATTTCTCAATAAAAAGGCCAAGAAGCCCTATTTCACCCATTTCACTCATTTTCTTTGTGAACCTCTGCAAACCATTGCGAGACCTGCAAACGTTGAATTCACTAATTGACCTCAAATTTCAATCCTTAAGAAGTTGCAAAGATCCCAATCAACCTCTCAGTCCGTATCAGAACCACTCAAACTTCTGCAGTTGCCGAGAACACCGATTTGAAGTTAGTTCACCCAATTCCAGGTATTTGAAGACAAATTAACAAACAACCCTTTCAATTTGAAAGCGTTCAGTCTTTAAAGTGTTTTAATTAAGTAAAATTAATTGAAATTACTTTAAAAATTAAATTGTGTGCCTAGACCCTGCTGAAAGCTTCTAAGTTTCTTTCAAAACCTTTGAATAAACTAGTATTGCCAAGTTCAAATCCACAAGAACTAAATTATGGCTTCCCCCGTCACGATGGATGTCATACCTATCATAACTCCCCATTTGGACCTTGACCACCTCCCTCTAGCGGATAAGGATTTTCAAATCAGAGACAAAAGTGCCTATCAACTCCTACTCAAAATTCATTGTTTAAGGTAGATATATAAACCATTCTGATGACATTGGCCTTTGGGACTCCAATTTGCCAAAATGCCAGTTTCCACAGGTACATATTTTTCCTGAAATTGTCCATATGTTCCATGCCTGTTACATTCCTAGCGAAAGAGCTATAATGTCCCCTGACCAAAAAGACTTGTTTACCATTATAGCTGAGTCAATCAATGAAATGTTGCAAGTTCAACCAGGTCCAAACCTAACGCCACTCTCCATTGGGGATTTATTAGACCATTACACCAAATTGATTCCATCTAGACTGGCCCAAATATTCCAAACTTTCATTGTAGAAGAGTAGCACATTCCTAAAGATGCCCCTCAATGTGTTTCTGCCATTTTCTCTGAAAGGGGCAAGAAAATTGTAACTATGATATCATGTATACTGGTCTATACCGCAGATGAATTTTTTGATGAACTCATCCTGGCCTTCATGTCCATTTTTACCCTAAGAAAGGCTCCTGCTACTTTGTACAATTATGCCCAGTTCATAGCTAAAAGTAGGCATGAACAGTTTACCAGAATGAACAATTAGAGATTATTCAAGTACTCATCTGTAGTTTACCACATGTTTTTGTATTATCAGTCAGAAAAATTTCCCTTCACCATCCAGAAGTTGGATACTAAATGCCAACCCAGGTCTGTCATATTTTGGACACCATTATTCCACATGTATTCATCACCATACACCTACACAGACTTCATTGACTCTTTTATCCATCCAATCACGACTATGTTGAAAGGAAGTCCTCCACTGAGAATGAGCGAAGAAATCAAAAGAGTCCTCCAATTGTCCAAGGAAAGTAAGGTGGTATATTGGTACCTTTACCAAAACCGCACTGAAATAAGAATCTATGGTTGCTAGCTTGCCCAATAAAAACTGCTCAAATACCTCCCTATGAGGTTATTTTCTCTAGACTATTATAGGCAGATAATGAACTATGATGACGTTAACTTTGTCTTAGCTAAGAAGAGAACTAAGTTCAAGGTCAAAAATTAGTTAGGCCCTTTCATTTGAAATTCTAGAGAAGCAAGGCAGGAAGCAGATCAAATTCTGAAACAAATTAAGTTCCAAAATAGTTTCATGTGGAGGTATGACCCCCAAGGGTTTATTACCAAACTAAGACAAAAGATAAAATTGGGACCTTACATTCATCACCCCATACCAGAGATAGAGAGATATGCTAATAAACCTAAGTGGTTGGAAAACACTCTCATAGACAAGGATAGTACAAAGGTAGATGTTGAAAATACCTTGTTTGATCTCGAGAGACAGCTTGATGAAAGCTCATTCCTGTAGGTACCAGAGCACAAAGGAACCATTAGTACCCCTACTATTTTGTAGACTCCTCAGAATGAGGAAAATAATCCCAAGAGGAACAGAGAGGGAGCCTCCAGTTCAGGTGTGGAAACATCAAATGTGCAATATGAAGCTAGCCAGAGAAAAAGGCCAAGGCTCAATCCTGTTTCAGAACAGGAAGACACATAAGCCTCAGTAGAATAACTAATACTGAGTTAGACATGAGCAAGGGCACAACTCCATCTGGAGAAACACAGGAGCCATCTACATCACAGACTCAAATTTTAGAAAAGAAGTTTAGTGTAGAGGTCTCCTCATTTAGTAGGCCTATTGATAAAGATAGGGACATTAAGGACAGGTTCAAAGAAATCAAAATGAGAAATGAGAAACTAAAGGCATATTCTTATGCATAGTATCTCAAGCTTGCACCTGCCAATCAAACTAGGTTGATGTCAGCTTTTGACATCAAGGAAGGAAAGATGTAAATGTCCTTCATAAATCCAACTATACAACAACTGAGGACATCAGAAGATTTCAAGAAGATTGATTTTGAGGTATTGGAAAGGGATATTCATCCCATTGACCAAATTGAATTTCACAAACAGGCTAGAGAAATGATTTACTCCACCCTTACAGGAAAATCCATAGCTGCCCATCAGTTGCAGAACTCATTGAACAACATTTCAGCCTAGTATCAATTGGAAAAGGTCTCCTCACAAGCCAAAGACACCAGAATCAAGTATTTGGAAGGCTTAGTGATTTAATTGGGACATGATCCAAAAGACATCAAAGCTACTGAACAACTATTCAAGAAAAATAATGATGACATTGCAACACTCAAGAAGAAACTGAAGATACCTCAAATGCAACATCCCCAGACACAGGAAGTCTTGGAAAGCCAAGCAAGGCATGAAGAGTTGATGGATTTACTCAAACTAAATGATCAATTGAAGGAGATAGAAAAGGAATTTGGTAGCTTGATCCAGTTGAAGAAAATTGATATTTCAACTACATCAGTGAATGCCATCCTAGCAGTCACCACGACTATTCCTTCCACATTGGTAGCTTCATTGGCTCCCACAGCTCCAATGGCCATAGCACAACCAGTTTCAACAGAATCTACATTAGAAACAGGTACATTAGGTGAAGAAGCAGCAAGGTTGCTTAAAGCTATAGAAGAAATGTCCATACATACAATAGAAATGAATAAACTTAAAGAAAAGGTGACAAGCTTTCTAAAATCATCCACAAGGAAGAAGTACAAAAGGTTGCCAGGATGAATAAAAGATTAAAAGCCATGGAAAAGGACTGGACACTAAAAGAACCCCTTGGGCAGGCTAAGGAGAAACTATGGGCCAATATCAATGACTTTTTCAATGATATTTGGCCATCTATTCAAGTCATTTTTTGAGCAAATAGAGTTAATAAAGATGGCTATAGAGGCCATCCAAAGAGAAAAAGAAGAATTGGGAGAAATGCCAAAAGAGGCTGCCAGAATTATCTAGTTCCTTAACAACAAGAATGAGTATGAGCTTTAGGAATTGGAAATAGACGATAGAACAAAGACAATTTTGGAGGTTAGAAAGGTCCTCTCCAAGAGGAACTTAATGCAAAACTTAGAGGATAAGTGTCAGAATATGCAGATAGACATCGACAGATTTATGGCCAATTTCCAAATTTTGAGAGAAAAGGGATTACCCAATCCCTTAGTGATAAATGACAAGTTCATGACACAGGAGGATTACAACAAGAAAATCAAAGAGGTAGCAAAGGATCAAGTCAATACATCATCAATGAAGGCATTTCCAACAAGCAAAGTACTCTACCAAACATTTGAAAACTTGTTTTACCTCCAACATGAGGTAAAACACTTGTTTATCAATAGGCCTACTTTTTCCAAATACACCAAGGTTGATGAACTATATAGAAAAATCAAATTGCGTGATGTCGAACATGGCAGAAATTAACTAATTTACTATAGAAATATGCAGTGAAAAGGTTAAGGTATAGTGAAAATAAAACAACATGGTAAAAGGATGAGGACAGATCAACAGAGTCAAAGTGTATCAGTGTCAAAGTGTATCAGGTGAAAGCCTAAAGTAAATGAAGCTTCCAACATGAAAGATCAAACAACAAAGTAGTATATAGGGCTAAAACTCAAGCCATAAATGCTAGCAATACCAAAATAAAAGGGATGGCATGAAGCAGTTCAATAGCTGTCTCTATCTTCTTGCAAGAAGATTTTTTTCTTTCCTAGATTAAATCTCAAATCAGTTTGAGATATTTCGTAATAAACTTTTGTATAAATACTTCACAATTCAGAGTATGTAGGGTGGATTCTATTAGACATTTCTACACACATTTTGATCCAAAAGACCCAGGAGGTTGTTGTATCAGTTGATGAGCCAGCAAGCTAGACTAATTAATAAAAATCAGAGTTTTTCCAAGGATTCATGTGTTGAGCGAATTTCAGACAAGTATTTTCATGTTTTATTGTCATTTTTCTCAAAGTAATTCATAATCTTATATGTGTTTCAATCTAAATACTATAATTGGAATAATATTTCATAACTTGTTTAAATCACACTCTGTTTTAACAGTTAAGCATTTGAATGTTTTCTTCTAATATTTAAAGAATTCTTAATTTCTCTTTGGTTTAGATTGATTTCATGAATAATCCAGGTTAAAGGATTCTTAACTGCCCTTTGATTTTGATTGCCCCTCCTTCCTCATTCATTATCCAAGTCTGAGAACCCTTAATTTCTCTCTCACCCCAAGTGAAACCCTTTCACCTCTCTATCTCAAACGTCTGAAATACACTCTTCTATCCTGCCCTTGGAACATCCCCTTTAGTGAGTTTATCTAGTCTTGTTTACTTATCAGTTGATTCCATATCCCAATGGTCTAAAAGACCTCAATTTATCCATCTGTTTAAGAGATCCCACCACCCAATTTCAAACAAAATTAAACAGCCATTGAACAATCATAGCTAGCCTAAAACTTCTTAACTAAAACAAAGTCAAATTTTAAAGAGACAACCCTCTCTGAGCATCAGGAAGGCTAGGTCCTGACCTCCAAAATTGGATTGTGGTTACCTTTGGTTTTTACTTCTTATTACTTCAAAGTAATTATCAGAGTGATAAGATGTAGCATCATCTATCTACTTCATTCAACAGATCAACATGGTATTGAAATATATGGAATAATGACATCACATATAAGAAAACAAAATAACTCTTTGTATTGATATAAATGGAGTGAGTTACAACCATAAATAGGTGTTGATCTTGTAGAAGAGCTCCTCGAGGTTGTTGACTTGTCCTTCCTTTGTCATAAAGTGCACCTTCAATCACCCTAAATTCATGAAAGGGTAACTCTCATAACAACAACATAATGGTAGAATCACTCTCCAAAATCCAACCCCTTGCATATGGAAGGTTGTAAATATATAGATGAGTGAGGTAAGTTGGGAGTTCTTATCATTTTACCAATATTGGGATTGAGACCCACTCTTGATGGGAGGATTAGATTTAAGGATAAGGGATGGAAAATCCAAGGTAGGATAGGGTAGGATTCGAAATTTTTATCTGAGGTAAATGGTTAAAACATATCTTGGAAGCTTTTGGAAATGGAGGCTTCAGGATTCTCTATATTTTTCTTGAATTTTTAAAACCAATGGAGGTGCAAAGGAGAGAAACTTGTAGGTGATCAACTTAGGCCACAATGGAGAAATTCGTAGGTGAAAACTATCTAGCAAGAGGCCAGGGTGAGTTGGTCCTAAAACTTGATGAGATGTTGTAGTTTAGGGTAGAAACTCCAAGGAACGAGAGAGTCATGCATAGGGCTTTGTACAATGATGATGTGAAGGGGGAACATGATTTGAATGATCCCATTAGGAGGTTGATTGATTAGATGAGACAAAATTATGTAGGAGCATCCGACACTGTTAATTAAACGAGGCATCCAAGGAGGAGCAAAATAGGGGACAAATTTTGTTAAACCCGAGCTAAATGATGGAATGCCTAAGTCTCTATAAGACTTATTTAATGTAATTTAATCTACCACATGTATGCATAACGAGAGATTAGGGATTTGTTGAGTGATTGTGGGAGGAAATTGTGCATCTTAAATGATCCATGACTATCGTAATCTCTTGTAAAAAGAGAGTCTGTGTAAGGAGATGGAGAGATAGAGAGTAATATATAGAGAGCGACTGATAAAGATTTGTGAGCCAAGAGTATTCAAAATGTAGTCGAGACGGAACTTGTTTCTAAGGCTAAAATGCCTTAGCCTGTATTCAATATTATATACTGAATAGATTATGTGTTCTGTGGATTTTCGTGTGTCTATGTATTATGTCCTTTTCAGTTCTTTTGTATATATATATATATATATAGATAGATAGATAGATAGATAGATATTTATAGATATATGCGTTGATGGCTTAAATCCCATTTATAAGTGTGTTGATCGGCCATCAATCAATGTAAGGATTGATGGTGATCCAATGATAATATGAGTGATGTGAGTGTTTTCAGAGTGTGGCAGATCCGTGTTAAGTGTAGATATCCATCAATAAGCAGAAGATCAATGGCATAGGCGACAAAGAACGATAATCGTCAATGGTTTACATCTAACGGTCATCGCAAGGATTAGATGTGGGGTGTTAATTCGCGAGGAAAGTAGTTTTGCAATAGGAAATGGTATTTCATGTGGGCTCTAAGTGGTAAGTGGTATTGAAGGGTAGTCACCTGATTCCACTAATCGTTCGACACGTAGCAACTGAGGAGAAAGAAAAACAACTTTTTGGGTGGGTAATCTCCATGCTAATTGTCCACCGCAAATCTCACAACCGTTGGATCAAGTGCGTTAGGTCCACGGTGGAGGAAGGTCGTGCAAGTTGGCCAATCAGAGATCGTAGATAACGAAGGATGGCAGAGCACAGCGGAAAGCGAGAGACAGACTCGAAAATCTATAGATGCAGTTAATTATTTTTTGGATCTGGCTTATGTGTTCGATTAGGATTTCCTTCATTCTTGTGTATTCCGATATGGAATTTGGTCCCGGGTTTTAAGGCAAAGAGAAATTAAATGCTCCTGATAATGAAATGGGCTCATAACCCATAGGTCCCAGGATTGAATTATTGTAACTGGAGGTGAAATTGGCAGACCCTAACTTCACACCCAATCATTTGGTATTAGAGCAAGGAAAGGTTTTCCTATGAGAAGGAAGAAGGAGTGCAAGCAGAAGGAAAAAGAGGTACAATTGATAAAGCTGGAGAGTTATGGTCTTACTGTCATGTAGAGAATGGCAACCTAAGGTCAGAATATTACAGTAAACCTAGAGCGAGGAATGCTCAGAAGGATGCCAAAAGACTAAGATCAGAGGAGAAGCTTGGTGATGTATCATGTAGCAAAGGAAGAATGTTACTACAGAGGTTTGGATGCAGCTCATAGAAGATCATGAAAGAAATTCCACTGAGAAGTTGGTAGAATTGCTAAGAATAAGGAGAAGCATATGACGAGGAGGTCATAAATTTTTTTGCCTCGGGAGTCTGATGTAGGAGCATCTGGCACTCTTAATTAAACAAGGAATCCAAAGTGGATCAAGGAGGACGTAGACCATCGGAGCAAAACATGGGACAAATTCTGTTAAAATCAAGCTAAATTATGGAATGCCTAAGTCTCTAGAAGACTTATTTAATGTAATTTAATCTGCCATATGTATGAATAACAGGAGATTAGGGATTTGTTGAGTGATTGTGGGAGGAAATCGTGCATCTTAAATGATCTATGACTATTGTAATCTCTTATAAAAAGAGACTCTATGTAAGGAGATGGAGAGACAGAGAGTAATATATAGAGAGAGTGATTAATAAATATTTGTGAGCCGAGAGTAATGAAAATGTAGTCGAGAGGGAACTTGTTTCTAAGGCTGAAATGCCTTAGCCTATATTCAATATTGTATAGTGAATAGATTATGTGTTCTGTGGATTTCCCCATGTCTATGTATTATGTCCTTTTCAGTTCTGCTGTATATATATATGCGTTGATGGCTTAAATCCCGTTTATAAGTGTGTTGATCGACCATTGATCACTATAAGGATTGATGGTGATCCAACGATAATATGAGTGATGTGAGTTATTTCATAGTGTGGTAGATTTGTGTTAAGTGCAGAGATCCATCAACAAGCAGAAGATCAATGGTGTAGGTGACAAAGAACGAGAATCGTTGATGGTTTAGATCTAACAATCATCGTGAGGCTTAGATGTAGGGTGTTAATTCGCAAGGAAAGTATTTTTGCAACAGGAAATGGTATTTTGTGTGGGATCTAAGTGGTAAGTGGTATTCAAGGGTAGTCACTTGATTCCACTAACCGTTCAACACAGCAGCCAAGGAGAGAGAAAAATAGCTTTTTGGGCAGGTAATCCCCGTGCTGTTTGTCCACCCGAAATCTCTGACAGCCTTCTGATCAAGTGCGTTAGATCCATGGTGGAGGATTTTTGTGCAAGTTGGCCAATCAAAGATCGAAGATTTCGAAGGAAGGTGAAGCACAATGGAAAGAGAGAGATAAACTCGACGATCTATAGATGTGGGTTAATTGTTTTTGGGAGCCGGCTTATGTGTTCGGTCGGGTTTTCCTTCATTCCTGTGTATTCCGATATGAAATGTGGTCTCGGGTTTTAAGGCAAAGAGCGATTAAATGCTTCTAATAATGAAATGGGCTCATAACCCATAGGTCCCAGGATCGAATTATTGTAATTGAAGGTGAAATTGGCAGATCCCAATTTCACACCCCATCACAAAATATCCTATAATAGGTTGGACATGATGTGTGATGAGATTTAGAACTTACACATGATTTATTTACACCTTGTTTCTAAGTTTTGTACCTATCTCTTAACCTCCTCCATATTCCTATAAAGAGAGGCTACATTAGGGCATTTTTGAAACTACAATTAATTCCATCAAAACTATAACCTTATGCTGCTAGAGAGTGTCTAGAGTGAATGTTGTATCATCTTGAGTGAGTGGTGTGTTAGAGAATGAACCATCCTAGGTGAGTTGGGACATCCTACTATTTTTGTGATACATAGGATTATATCATTTTTCCACCTAGTGAGAGAGATAAGGAGGACACTCAAGGATCTCAAAGATGAGAATGTGTTATAATGTTCTCAAGATACATATTGTGTTGTACTTTTCTTAATGTTATTTCTATGAATATTTTTCCATCCAACGGTTGTAATCCATGTCTATTTATATTTTCAAATATTTGTGGATATATTTACCTTGAGATATTATATTAGATATATTAGCATATGAATTTCTCTTTATTCCAAATCAAGTTGAGAGAGGTCTACCTTTTCCTTATGTGTAGGTGAAAAATCATAGGATCTAAGGTTTGGAACTTAGATTTGCATCACCAAAGAAAATGCTAAGGAGAATCATTGTTAAAAAGGTATAATATTTTATCCTCTTCTAATAGAAAAATTTTTAGTGTGTATGTTGTATAAATATGGAAAATACATGGTGCTCTATCTTACTATTTCTCACTAATAGTGTAGAAAATAGCACCAACAAATGTTAAAAATAGCATCAAGAAAAATCCTAAGTTAATTTGTCCTTTAATTAAACTACGAATACAATTGTACCTCCACATCTCATGACAACTTGTATTAGTTAACTAAGTTAATTTGACTTAGTTAGCTCAGGTGATTTGATTTTAGGGTCTAACTAGAGTCATGTAGAGTGTCTCCTACAATTAGGAGCACTAGTTGAGTTTATTTTGAGTTGTAATTATTTAATTCAGTCTAACTGAGTTAAAGTAAACTAAACTAGTTCCAACTGGTGGATGAACTAGTGGGAGGTCCAGTAGTGGGGTGCTTCTTGCAGTCGAGTGTCGTGTTGCCTGATGTACAGTGTGGGGTTGCCTATCGAAAAATGGGGTGATGATTGAAGTGCAGTGTGGTGGTGCCTATAGTGATAAACCAGTAAATTGAAGATTCACTTTGTTATACTCCTATACCAATAGGTGTCATATTTCATGATTGACTTGATGAGCTCTGGAATATGTTCATACCTTTCCTTGTTGCAAAGGTTTTCCATATGTTCTAAAAATTAAAAAATTTTAAAAATATAAAGAGGGTATACCCTAAAAGAAAAATCAAAGGGTAAAAGGAATAAAATGGTTGAAAAAATGAGTAGAAATGAACCCCAAACAAAGAAAGACCAGGAAAGTGTGTAAGTCCAAAATGCCACTACTTTTTCATTTTTTGTAATAAGCATTGTGTGCAGCTTGTTAATTTATGCCACAATTGATGAATGGCCAAATAGCTTAATCTTGGCTGCTTCATATTTGAATTTCCCGTTTTAGAGATAGAGAATAAAATCTGACCAAACTGTTTAATCTTGGCAGATAAGTAGATAGGTAGAGTAAATAAAAAGGAGCTCAACAATTAAATCTGAGCCCTTGGATGTAATAAGTGTAGACTTAGGTAGGCTTACCATGAAAAGAAAAGGAAATTTGATAAGGGTTTACCTGTCTAAGTGCACCCAAATAAAGAAGAAAAAATGCCAGGCCAAAGTAGGTAGGGTAGGTAGATGGTGTTGCAGAATGATACTTGTGATAGATTATGTATCTAAATGTGTTAATCTTTACTTTTATCACAAGTGCAAGGCAAAAATTATACTTGAAGCAGCTCAAACAAGACAAGATTCAATAACTAACTCCCCTTCGTACTTTTCCCTAGAGATTTCACTAATTCCCCCTGAGTATTAAGGTCTGTGAAAAGGCTAAGTGCTTAGTATCACCCATCAATCATTTAGTACATTTCATAAAGTTGCCTAAGTGAAACCTTATTTTACTTAGGTAGATGCATGATATCACCTCAAAACCCCTTTTTTCATCCCGAGCCTGAGTTTAACTACAAAAAATGAACTATTTTTAAACTTGGCACGTTTTGTTTTGAAAGTCATATTAATTTTAACTTTTATTATATAAATCCTAAATAAAAGTCATTACCCTTCCTATGTTATGTTAATATATAAAGAACCCTGCATCACTACATATCCCTCCCCCCGGTCAAATACGACCATAAATGTGTTTAAACAGGAATTAATAATTTTTTTTGAAACTTATTAAGAAACTTCCCGCCACACGATAATGAGTTAATTAGCCATATGGGTTAACTAATAACCTTTCCCCGCCGCATGCCATATGGGATTAATTAACCCCTGGTTAATTGATAAACCAGCCCTGACCAATAGAAATACACCTAAAATGATTAAATCATTTATAAACACGCTAGGCCCACAATTGTTAAACCCTCGCCATGTCCTCTGCTCATCCGCCGTCCGATCGTTCCCTGTTCATCCAATGGTCTGCATCAATTTCGTGACCCTCCTTGTGGCCGCGTTTTAACTCGTGAGCACAAGGCGGTTTTGCCCCCGTACTCTCACCACAAGTCATGCAGTCGATGTGATTGCTCACCCTCCATCCAAAACCAGCTAGCTCCAAAAGCAATGCGAGCAAACCGCTTACCGCCCTTCGCAAAATGACAAAAGGTCTTGTTTGCTTACATCATCTGACCAATTAAATGAAAAACTCCCGCCCACTTGTGTTTTAAAGAATAAAACAAATAAAATGGAGTTTTCACTGCAATACACTGCGCCCCGAGCTCTCATATAGAACAACGACCAAGGCCAACAGTCCAGTTTCAAACCAGCACCCAACCAGAAAGGCTACAGCGACAAGCTCCTCCGCCTGTCAATCGGCCCTCCAGTGTATGGGCTTCCTCCTTGATAACAGAAGTCAAGGGTTCAACAATCTCAAAACTGCAGCAGATTATATCAGGAAAAATCTAGAATTCTTGGCAAAGGATATTAATCCTTTGGGTTAGAGTGAGCTTCACAAAGCAGACTACCAACCGGAGAAATGGTTTATTTTATCCTAACTAGTAAAGCATTGCCAACTCATAGGCTACACAATTCCTTAGATAATTCTACTGCCCAGCTAAATTTGGAGAAAGCCTCTTCCTCGGCCAGAGATAACATAATAAAATCATTTAGAAGAGATCATTATTGGATTGGGACACGATCCCAAAGATGATGGAAATTTTGTAAATCTACCCTAGGTAAAAGGTAAAAATTTTGGGCAATTTACCAGACATAGATGAATAGGGTAAACAGACGAAGTGTATCATATCAGGGTTAAAGAGTATCAGTAAAAACAGGGCAGCCAGCGTAGAGTCACTGAAGAAGATAGTTGCAAGCCAAATCCTAGGGCCTACCTCCAACACATTAAACAAAACTAGGACCAACACAACATCAGTTTATCTTTTTCCTATTTTCGAGACTAGCTGTTTCTATTTTCTGTAAAACTATTTTTAGTCATCCTAGATATTATTTCATTCTGTTATGAGATATTTTTTGTACAATTTTGAGCATAAATACCCCCTCAATTGGAGTATTGAAAGGTGGATTCCTAGACTTTGTTGTACTATTGATTTTTTGGAATAAAGAGTTGTTCGAATCAAATGTTGCATGGCTTACTAGATGAAGAATTGAAGAAAAGGACTTGTCACAAACTTCTTGAATACACCACCAGATCAATAAGTCCTCTATATATTTTGTTTTAAAGTTTTTATTGTTTATTATATCATCTATGTTTCACAATCTGAATGATAAAGAAAAAGATTAATTTCAGAATATGCTTGATTACACTTTGTTTTCAATCATTATTGTTCTCTATGTTTTCTTGAGAATTAGGATAAGCAGTGAAATTTTAATTTCTCATGTTTCCTAATTCTTTCATGTTGATTATTTGTTAAAGAATACTTAACTTCTCCTTATCAGTGATCATCCAATTTCTCTCTTTAAATAGGTTGAAGGATTCTTAACTGCCCTTCACCCAATTTGAGCCCATTGAAGCAGAGGGTTTGTCACAGACTTCTTGAATACACCACCAGATCAATAAGTCCTCTATATCTTGTGTTTTAAAGTTTTTCTTGTTTATTATATCATCTATGTTTCACAATATGAATGATAAAGAAAAAGGTTAATTTCTGAATATGCTTGATTGCACTCTATTTTCAATCATTATTGTTCTCTGTGTTTTCTTCAGAATTAGGATAAGCAGTGAAATCTTAATTGCTCATGTTTCCTAATTCTTTCATGTTGATTATTTGTTAAAGAATACTTAACTTCTCCTTATCAGTAATCATCCAATTTCTCTCTTTAAATAAGTTGAAGGATTCTTAACTACCCTTCACCCAATTTGGGCCCATTCTATCTATTTCATGTCTTTATTTGTTCCTTGTTTGACTACCTTTCTCTGTGAAGCCATCCTATGTTAAGAAACCAAGTCCAGTTAAGCCATCTTCTTTGACTCCATTAGCCCAATGGATTGAACTACTTAGTCTTGCCCCTCTGCTCTATCGAATCTCACCACCCAAACTCAAACAAAACTCCTAAACCTCACAACTAGCCTAATATCTTTCAAAACAAAGCTAAATCATAAAGAGAGAGGCCTCTGTGGATATAGATTGGATAGATTCTATATCTAAAATATTGGTTTGTGGTTACCTCAGCCTCCCTTCCCTTTCTTACAACTTTTGGGAAAACCTGAGTGATAACATTAATGGCGGCTCCACTAAGGACCTGAACAAAATTGTTTGTTACTATTTATTTCATAAGCTACAGACAGAGCCTGAAGTTAGCCAAGTAGCCTTTGAAATTCTTTTGCTTTGCAATTGTAGAAGTAAATGAATGCTACTTCAGTCTATCTTCGGTCTATCTTATAGATTGGACAGTTGGTTTCAAATACTTGATCGGTTCCTTTTCAAATAAGTCTTTAAGAAAGTTCAAATCCCATATCTAAAGTCTCTTAAAGAAACTGTTAAAGTTGTATTGTCAAACCTATTTATAGAAAAACCAAAAATACACCTAGAAACCTGGCTTCAGAAAGGATTCATTACACCAGATCAAATCCTGATGCAAATCCACCACCTGTGTTTGAAAATCCTAATCTGATTCCTAGGATTCTTAGGAAATAAGAGGGTCAAGAAAATTCTGCTAGTTCTCGGCCTCTATACAGATCAAGATCCTGTCTTGTGAAGTGGATCTACCTTGAGGACGAACCTTTTGATGAGTACTTTGGAAACTATTCATATGTGACCTTTTCAGAATTTGGGTTAACCCACACAGTTCAAGATCTAATATTCATTGAAAATTTGCAGCTTGAAGTTGTTACTTCACATCTTGACAGAAATTTGCAGAACTCCATCCAATCTGAGCTTACCTATGAAAGAACACCAAACCTTTCTGTGATTACTGCAACTTCTCCAAGTTCACCGTCAGCACCTCAGACTTCCCAACCTCTAGCCATCCCTTCCACTCCTCCATCTACAACACACATTCCCATTGTTATCCCTACTCCTCCTATTGTCACATCTATTTTTGCAACCATGGCAAACCGATATACTCCCCCGCACTTACCTGCCAATCGAAGGGCTATGCCCCAAGACTATCAAAGTAAAATCACTTCTTTTGAAGGCACTGGCACTTACACAGCTCAACAACATACTAAGAAAATGACCAACTATTTTGAAATATATGAGGTTGATGCTGATGATGTTAGAATGAAAGTAGTTGTTCAAAGTTTGACTGGAGATGTTAGAACATGATTTAGAGCCCTCCTTGCAAATAGTATTAATGACCCACAAGCTCTTTATCAGACCTTCTTGAATAGATGGGAAAAGAAGAAAGATCCTCTCCACATTTTATCATAATATGAAAACCTAAGAAGAGGCACACAAGAAACTGTCCAAGATTATTGTACTAGATTCAAAAATGTCTACAATGTTATTCCTCAAAATCTCAGACCTCCTCCAGATTTGGCATTAATCAAATTCCGTGATGGATTTGATTCTGATATGGCATACCAACTTAGGGAAAGAGCTCCTCGAAACGTAGAAGAGATGCAAAGTATAACTGTCAGTGTTGAGGCCAACCTGGTTTCTAAACGATCTCAAGCCAGAGCTGAAAGGAGGACACCTTTCAAAGAGGAACCTTCTGCCTTTGAACAAAAATTAGATGCTATTATTAAAGGAATGGATAGACTTGGAGATAGAGTAGAAACAATCGAGAGAAAATCCCCTTAAGATGGTCAACCAAGCAATACTAGGATAAATCCAAATTTCAGGAAGAACCAAAATCCTAACACTGGAAAGAAAGGGCTTGACCAAAATATTAGGCCCCCATTCCAGGAAAATTATGCTAAAGCCTCAACTTCGGATGAAGCAACAGAAATCACTCAAATTAATTTGATGGGACTCAACAATGAACAACAAGTTTTCTTGACCCAAGAAGATCAAACAGCTCACATTCTCAAACAATTTCAAACTCAGTTAGGTGAATCATTTGACTTTAGGGAGGAATATGATACAGCCATTTATGAAGTCCACAAACAATACAATCTGAGGAGAAAAATAATAGAGGCCCTTGAAACCAATAAACAGAAAGATACCAAGAAGCCTAGCAAAGGTAAGATCAATACCCCTCTTGTACATATTCTTTCTAGAATAGATCCTAACCCAAATAACCCAATTATTAAAGATGTATCGGATAATCAACCACCTAACAAAAAACCTTCCACTTCTATTCCTTCTAAAGGAAACATGGAAAAGACTACAAAAGTTGATTTGGAAACAACTGCAACCCATAATCCCACTCCTGAAGAGGAGAGAAATGTAGAAAATCCAGCTATTCAAAATACAAGAACTCAGATCGAAAAACATTTTAATATCGAGATAGAATTAGGAAAACTAAAGATAGTTGTTCCATTATCAAAATTAGTTAAACATGATGTCTATAGAAGTCAAATCAGCAGATCACTCAAAATTTCTATGAACGAAGATTCAATAAACATTTTTTATGACTAGCCTGAATTTTTTATGAGTAAATGGAAAAACAGTAGAGGGAGAAAATCCTCCTTTCTATGTAAGTTTAAACATACATGATAAAATACTTCGTAATGCCATGTTTGATTCTGGTGCTTCTCACAACTTAATGCCTAAATCTGTAATGGAGAAACTGGACCTTGAAATCACCAAGCCATATAAAGACCTCTTTTCTTTTGATTCAAGTCAGGTTAGATGTTTAGGTTTAATCAAAGACTTATGTGTATCACTAGTCCAATATAGTAGCTGATATTCCACCAAAGTATGTCATGTTATTGTCTATATCTTGGGGTGCAAAGCTTTAAGGATCTCTACAGTTAGACATGTCTTACGCTACTATTTCAGTGTTTGGTCAACCCAAGAAACTATACAGAGAAACCTTAATGAAGTATGTAGTAAGTAGTCAATAGAAACCTCAAAATTTCTCTATCTACTCAGTACATTCAGATATGGATTCTTTTATCCTTTACAATGCTGAAATTGATCCCCCACATGAAATAAAAGTTTTAGTAGATGAACTAGAGCAAGTTACAAACGAAAGGTCTAGTGTCTGAATCCAAGAAATTTTTGAAAATCATGAAACTTCAGATAAACCAGAAGAAACTAAAAAACCAGATCTCCCTATTAAACAGATCCCTGAAACTCCAAATACTAATTATGAACATGAAATAATTTGGTACTTAGAATTTGATGGTTTTGTGAACAAATTAGGAGCAGGAGCAGGAGTCTGGGTGCACAATCTTGAAATTAATCATGCTGAAGGCCATGCCTACAGATTAAACTTTAGATGCACTAATAATATGGCTGAATATGAATCTCGATTGCTAGGTCTTGAACTGGTCAACAAATTGGGAGCAACTAGAGTATCAGTCCCAGGAGATTCTGATTTAATCATTCAACAGATAAAAGGGAAGTTATTAACAAATGATCGTAGATTAAGAGTACAAAGGAACAAATATAGAGATCCTCAATACATTTCTAGAAACTCAGCTTGCCAAATTCCAGAGAAAACATAACTTGCAAGCTCATAGCCTGGCAATGTTTTCCAGCACCTGTAAATTACCATTTGAACCAAATCATCAATTCACAGCTGAGATTAGACACAAGACAGCCATACCTGACAATGTAAAGAACTGGCAAGTGTTTGACAGTGATAATTAGATCAACAATTTTTTAACTCTAGAGGAAGAATTTTCTAATATTAACATAGATGTAGATACTGTTAGTGAGTTTGATCAAACAAATCAAATAGAAACAAACATTTCAATAGAAAATGCAACTCAAATGCTTCATCCAACGAAATTTACCAAAAAGGAAATACATGATCTTAAAGAAATAGACATTGATGAGATTATTGAAGGAGAATCTGAAGTCATCAATTTAAAAGACAATCATTTGCCCAAAGGATTAACTCCTTTGGAAGATCTCTTTGATTTCAATGATATTCCAAAGAAGCCAAGATGGAACCTCTAAAAGCAGACATTAAAGACTATAACTTAGGAACTGAAGAAAATCCAAAAATGGTAAAATTATCCAAATCTTTGCCCCCTGATCAAAAACTCAAGTATGTTGAACTAATCAAGGAATTCCAGGATGCATTTGCATAGAGCTATGAAGACTTGAAATCTTATGAAACCTCTGTAATTCAACATACAATACCTCTCAAGGAAAATAAAAAACAACAAACAAAAGCTCAGAAGAATTAACCCTGTACTGCTTCCTTTAATTGAAAAAGAAATCAAATGAATGCATGATGCAGGGATAATTGCTCCAATCATATTTTCAGAGTGGGTGTCTAATTTAGTTCCTACAAGGAAGAAAACAGGAGAAATCAGATTATGTGTTGACTTAAGAAATGTAAATAAGGTTTCTTTGAAGGACAATTATTCTTTACCTAAGATGGATCATATTTTACAACGGGTAGTAGGTGCTTCTAGGATTTCACTTTTGGATGGGTTTTCAGGTTATAACCAGATTTTGGTTCATCTCGATGACCAGGAAAAAACTGCATTTACAACACCCTATGGTACATTCAAATATGTTAAAATTTCATTTGGACTCAAAAACACAGGGGCAACCTTTCAGCGAGCAATGTACATAGCTTTTGAAAAAGAAATTCACGATTTTGTGGTTATATATCTAGATGACCTTAATGTGTTTTCTAAATAAGACCAGCAACATTTATATCATTTGAGACAAGTGTTTTTAAAATACAGAAAGTATGGTATTTCACTAAATCCTAACAAGTCATTGTTTGGTCTAGAGGAAACTTTTTTTTTAGGCCATATCATCTCCAAAGATGGCATCAGAATTGATCTTGCTAGAATAGAAGCTATTCTGCAAATACCCCACCCCAGAAATGTCAAAGAACTTCAAGATTTCCTAGGAAAGATTAACTTTTTAAAAAGATTCATATCTAATTTGGCTTAATTAATTAGATTGCTAAACAATATGTTAAAAAATGATTCAAAGGTTAAATAGACAGTAGAAGCCAAACAAGGATTTGAAGAAATTAAAATGGCTTTGACCAAAACATCGGTCCTTACAAGTCCAAAGTTTGATAGAGACTTCATAATATTTCCATTTGCTTCAGAACACACTATAACAGTTGTTTTACTATAAAAAGATGATCAAGGATGTGAAAAGCCCATAGAATGTTTTAGTAAAGCACTTAGAGATGCACCTCTAAATTAAAAAATCATGGAAAAACATGCTTTTCCACTTATGAAATCTATTAAAGACTT
>APFE030026532.1:145580-164303 GCA_000404065.3 Pinus taeda
GCCAACCTTGTTCGCTGATGTAAAGAAATTTGTCACTGCTTGCCATAAATGTCAAATTTTTGAAGGCAAGAGAAAACTTTTACCTCTACCCCTTAGACCAATTTCCACTGAAAAGCCCTTTCAACAATGGGGTTTGGACTTCATTGGAGAAATCCATCCTCCCTCTTCTCGCCAACATAGATGGATCCTCATTGCCACAGATTATTTCACCAAATGGATATAAGCCATTCCTTCTAGACAAGCCAATGATACAGTGATTATAGGATTCTTAGAGACCAACATATTGTCTAGATTTGGTTGTCCTGAAAAGATCATAACCAATAATGTTGTTTCCTTCAAGTCCAAGAAAATAATAAATTTCTATAACAAATACCATATCACTTTAGGCCATTCCACATCCTATTACCCTCAAGGTAATGGTCTAGCTGAGTCTTACAATAAAAGCCTGATTAATATTATTAAGAAATTGTTGGAAGAGAACAAGAAAAACTGGCACAAGAAACTTATAAATGCACTATGGGCAGACAGACTTCCTGTAAAGAGATCTATTGGAACTAGCCCTTATGAGCTAGTCTATGGCATGGAGGCGGTATTTCCTTCATCTTTAGGAGTTCCTATAATGAAATTACTGCAAGAAGTTTAGATGGAACCCAATGACATTCAAAGGAGAATAAATCAAACCATCCATTTGCAGCAGACCAGAGAAGAAGTGTACCAAAGATCCCAAGTGTTACAAGGAAAACTCAATAAAATGTTTGATAAACGGACCAAAGCAGAAGACTTCTACCTTGGAGACAAAGCTCTAAGGTGGGATTCTAGGAGGGAAGACAAAGGAAAACATGTGAAGTTTGACTTCCTATGGAAATGACCTTTTATTATCCAGGCCTTGCAAGGGAACAATACTTACGTTCTGAAGAGCCTGGATGATACAGAAACAGAAGAAGGGCCAGTGAATGGTCGGATGTTGAAACATTACTTTGATCTAGTTTTTTAATGTATTCTGATTCTAACATGTACATACTATATCCTTGATAATGTCAAAGTTTGGATTGGATAGTAACTTGCTGGAGTTGAAGCCCGAAGAGAAGGCCCTAAGCTTCACAAGTGTGCTATCATACATACAATAAAGCAACCAGTTGAAGGAGATTTCAAAGCATAGTAAAAGTTATTCAGAAGGCCATCTTCCGTGCTGTTCTTGATTTTCCACCAGGGAAAGCCATCCCCAAGTGGGGCCATTGTTATACTCCTATACCAATAAGTGTATTATTTCATAATTGACTTGATGAGCTCTGGAATATGTTCATACCTTTCTTTGTTGCAAAGGTTTTCCATATGTTCTAAAAATTAAAAAATATAAAAAATGTAAAGAGGGTATACCCTAAAAGAAAAATCAAAGGGTAAAGGGAATAAAATGATTGAAAAAATGAGTAGAAATGAACCCCAAACAAAGAAAGACCAGGAAAATGTGCAAGTCCAAAATGCCACCACTTTTTCATTTTCTGTAATAAGCATTGTGTGCAGCTTGTTAATTTATGTCACAATTGATGAATGGCCAAATAGCTTAATCTTGGCTGGTTCATATTTGAATTTCCTGTTTTAGAGATAGGGAATAAAATCTGACCAAACTATTTAATCTTGGAAGATAAGTAGATAGGTAGAGTAAATAAAAAGGAACTCAATAGTTAAATCTGAGCCCTTGGATGTAATAAGTATAGACTTAGGTAGGCTTACCATGAAAAGAAAAGGAAAGTTGATAAGGGTTTGCCAATCTAAGTGCACCCAAATAAAGAAGAAAAAATGCTAGGCCAAAGTAGGTAGGGTAGGTAGATGGTGTTGCAGAATGATACATGTAATAGATTATGTCTCTAAATGTGTTAATCTTTATTTTTATCACAAGTGCAAGGCAGACATTATACTTGAAGCAGCTCAAACAAGACAAGATTCAATAACTAACTCCCCTTCGTACTTTTCCCTAGAGATTTCACTAATTCCCCCTGAGTATTAAGGTCTGTGAAAAGGCTAAGTGCTTAGTATCACCCATCAATCATTTAGCGCATTTCATAAAGTTGCCTAAGTAAAACACTATTTTACTTAGGTAGATGCATGATATCACCTCAAAACCCCTTTTTTCATCCCGAGCCTAAGTTTAACTACAAAGTTGAACTGTTTTTAAGCTTGGCACATTTCATTTTGAAAGTCATATTAATTTTAACTTTTATTATATAAATCCTAAATAAAATTCATCACCCTTCCCGTATTATGTTAATATATAAAAAACCCCGCATCACTACATATCCCTCCCCCTAGTCGAATACGACCATAAGCGCGTTTAAACAAGAATTAATAAGTTTTTTTGAAACTTATTAAGAAACTTCCCACCGCACGATAATGAGTTAATTAGCCGTATGGGTTAACTAATAACCTTTCCCTACCGTGCGCCATATGGGATTAATTAACCCCTAGTTAATTAATAAACCAGCCCCAACCAATAGAAATATGCCTGAAACAATTAAATCATTTATAAACACGTTGGGCCCGCAGCTGTTAAACCCCCGCCATGTCCTATGCCTGTCCGCCGTCCGATCATCCATTGTTCATCCGACGGTTTGCATCAATTTCACGACCCCCCTTGTGGCCGCGTTTTAACTTGCGAGCACAAGGCGGTTTTTCCCCCGTAATCCTGCCACGTGTCACACAATCGATGTGATCACTCGCCCTCTGTCCAAAACCACCCAGCTCCAAAAGCAGTGCAAGAAAACTACTTACCGCCCTCTGCAAAACGACAAAGGTCTGGTTCGCTTACGTCATCCACCCAATTAAATGAAAAACTACTGCCCACCTGTGTTTTGCTAAATAAAACGAATAAAATGGAGTTTTCACTGCAATACACTGCGCCCCGAGCTCTCATACAGAACAACGAATGAGGCCAATAATCTAGTTTCAAACCGGAACCCAACCAGAAAGGCTACAACAATGAGCTCCTCCACCTATCAACCGGCCCTCCAGTGTACGGGTTTCCTCCTTGATAACAGAAGTCAAAGGTTCAGCAACCTCAAAACTACAGCAGATTATATCAAGACAAATCCGGAAATCTTGGCAAAGGATATTACTCCTTTGGGTTAGAGTGAGCTTCGCAAAGCAGACTGCCAACCAGAGAAATGGTTTATTTTACCCTAACTAGTAAAGCATTGACAGCTCACAGGCTACACAAATCCTCAGATAATTCTACTTCCCAGCTAAATTTGGAGAAAGCCTCTTCCTCAGCCAAAGATAACATAATAAAATCATTTAGAAGAGATCATTATTGGATTGGGACACGATCCCAAAGATGATGGAAATTTTGTAAATTTACCCTAGGTAAAAGGTAAAATTTTGGGCCATTTACCAGATAGAGATGAACATGGTAAATAAACAAAGTGTATCATATCAGGGTTAAAGAGTATCAATAAAAACAGGGCAGCCAGCGTAGAGTCACTGAAGAAGACAGCTGCAAGCTGAATCCTAGGGCCTGTCTCTAGTACATTCAACAAAAACAGGACCAGCACAACATCCGTTTATCTTTTTCCTATTTTCAAGACTAGCTGTTTCTATTTTCTGTAAAACTATTTTTAGTCATCCTAGATGTTATCTCACTCTGTTATGAGATATTTTTTGTACAATTTTGAGCATAAATATCCCCTCAATTAGAGTATTGAAAGGTGGATTCCTAGACTTCGCTGTACTATTGATTTTTTGGAATAAAGAGCTATTGGAATCAAATGTTGCATGGCTTACTGGATGAAGAATTGAAGTAGAGGACTTGTCATGGACTTCTTGAATCAACCACCGGATCAGTAAGTCCTCTATATCTTGTGTCTTAAAGTTTTTATTGTTTATTATATCATCTGTGTTTCACAATATGAATGATAAATAAAAAGATTAATTTCAAAATATGCTTGATTGCACTCTGTTTTCAGTCATTGTTGTTCTTTGTGTTTTCTTCATAATTAGTATAAGTAGTGAAACCTTAATTCCTCCTATTTCCTAATTCTTTCATGTTGATTATTTGTTAAAGAATACTTAATTTCTCCTTATCAGTAATCATCCAATTTCCCTCTTTAAATAGGTTGAAGGATTCTTAACTGCCCTTCACCCAATTTGAGCCCATTCCATCTGTTTCAATTCTTTATTTGTTCCCTGTTTGACTGCCTTGCTCTGTGAAACCATCCTCTGTTAAGAAACCAAGTCTAGTTAAGCCTTCTTCTTTGACTTCATTAGCCCAATGGCCTGAACTACTCAATATTACCCCTCTTCTCTATCGAATCTCACCACCCAAACTCAAACAAAACTTCTAAACCTCATAACTAGCCTAATATCTTTCAAAACAAAGCTAAATCATAAAGAGAGGGCCCTCTCTAGATATAGATTGGATATATTCTGTATCTAAAAGATTGGTTTGTGGTTACCTTGACATCCTTTCCCTTTCTTACAACTTTTGGGAAAACCTGAGTGATAACACACTTATAATTAACTCATGCATGTCAGATCAGAGAAAGACCCAATTGATATTGGAGTTCAGGAACAATGTACTATCGGTTGTAAAATCACCTAAATTAAACCAATGCTGCATGCAATTAGAAAAAGGCCTATGAGGATTGGACAATTCATAATTGTGGAATTTTCGAATTAAATAGAGGCTAATTCCCAAGGGAACAACTCAAGGAAATAGGGACTTGGGAAATCAAGAATTTGGTTAAGTATTGGCTTGAGGCTTGTCTAGGAAGCAATGAGATAGATAGATATAGTGCATAGGTTGCTCGATCTTGAGAAAAGAATTGTAATATTCTCATATTTTCTTATTAATGTGATATACAAATAGCATGGGTTTTTAGCTATGGATTTCCCCAGGAAATCATTATGTAATGTGTTGATTTAATTATTTCTCTTGTATTCTTCGTGATTTCGCAATCGTTTAATTATTTATGTTGATGAGTAGAATAGATTCAAGTTTATTTTTTTAGTAAATTACAATTAGCAGTTTGAATCTAGAAGGAATTTCTACATGGTATCAGAGCTAGAAACACTATAAAGTAGGATTCACATTATAACCAGTCCTTTAATTCCTCATGTACAATGATCATTGAAGAACTAATGAGTTGTTAGGAGGACGAGTTATCGATCCCTAGTTTAGGTAAGATCCATAAGACCCTATGTGTAGACTCATTAACGGAGATAAAATGCTGCTAGTGGGCAGATCAATGTGCCAATTTTTAGTGACACAAAACAATTTGTGATCATTTCTATTGGCAAATTGAGGGGCAGAGAGATTTCCCACAAGGAGATTGAGACTCACAAAGAGTCTAGTTTTAGAGGGAGCAACCCTAGGGAAGCTATTACTTTAGAATCTGGGGAGATCATACTCATTATTGCAGTAGTTGTAGTAGTAGTGCGGAAGTAGAAGCAGCGCAATAGAAACAATAGTATGAGTATATCAAATTAACTCATGCATGTAAAGCCTTTAGGACAAAGGAAAAGGTTAGAGACTTGGTGGTTGAGAGGGAGCATGAATTACCTCTCAACATGTATCCTTAGAAGTAACCTCAAAATGTTTTGGAGAAGCCACAATTGGAGAAGCAAAGAGCAGGTCGAGTGAAGATGTAAACTTAGGCAAAGACCTCAAGTAAGGGGAAATTTCAAGCCAAGTGGGAAGAGGGAGCATATGCATACATATCTCCAGGTGTGAGGTGGGGCGATATGAAACCTTATTCCAAGATTTTAAGAAATTGGACATGATCCATTGAGGTTCTTTTGGCTCATAGATCATTACCTTGCTATGGGGAGTCCACAATATTCAGCCTTAGGAGGATCAATGTTAGTCAGATACTGAGGAGTGCAGAGCAGAGTTGAAAACAAAGCAAGAGGATCAATGTTAGTCAGATACTAAGGAGTGCAGAGCAGAGTTGAAAACAGAGCAGGAGGATCAATGTCAGTCAGATACTGAGGAGTGCAGAGTAGAGGTGAAAATAGAGCAGGAGGATCAATGTGAGTCAGATACTGAGGAGTGCAGAGAAGCATTGACAACATAGAAGAAGGCTCAGTAGTAGATTCAACAACAACACAATTTTTCCCAATAGGAAGTTGCAAACACAGTTGATCCAATTTATTTTGTTTGGATGCTCTTTTTTGGGTTGCAGATGTTGTAGTAGAAACAACAACAGTGACAATTGTTGCATGCAGAACATTCCAAAGGAATTGAATCAGGATAGAGTTGAATTCCTTTGTTGTTGAGAGGGAGTGTTGAAAATAACAAGAAGAAATGTTAAAAATGACATCAAGAAAACTCCTAATTTATTTTTTCCTTGAATTAAATTAGGAATAAAATTGTAACTCCACATCTCATGACAACTTGTAATAGTTAACTAAGTTAATTTGACTTAGTTAGATCATTTCATTTGATCTGAGGGTCTAACTAGAGTCATGAAGAGTGTCTACTACAATTAGGAGCACTAGTTGAGTTTATTTTGAGTTGTAATTATTTAATTCAGTCTAACCAAGCTAAATTTAATTAAACAAGTTCCAACTAATAGAGGAATTAGTGGGAGGTCTAGTAATGGGGTGCAACATAGGGTAGTATGGTGCAACCTACAGTAGTGGGGTGTAGCCTATAGTAGTGGGGTTCTTCTTGTAGTAGTGGGGTGAAACTTGCAATAGTGGGGTGCAACTTGTAGTAGTGGGGTGTTTCCTGTAGTCGAGTGTGGTGTTTCCTTATGTACAATGTGGTGCTCCCTCTCGAACAATGGGGTGTTCCCTGAAGTATAGTGTGGTCTCGCTTGCAGTAATCAACTAGTAGACTGAAGATTCACTCATTATTAACCTATGCATGTTAGATCATAGAAAGAACCAGTTGATATTGGAGTTCAGGGAAAGTGTAATACTAGATGTAAAATCATCTAAATTAAAACAATGGTGCATGCAATGAGAAAAAATCCTATGAGGATTGCGTAATTCATAATTGTGTAATTTCCCAATTAAATAGGGTCTAATTCCCAAGGGAACAACGCAAGGAAATAGGGATTTGGGAAAGAAAGAATTCGACTAAGTATTGGCTTAAGCTTGTTTAGGAAGAAATGGGATAGATAGAGATCGTATAGAGGTTGCTCGGGTTTGAGAAAAACATTGTAATCTTCTCATATTTTTTGATTAATGCAATATATAGATAGCATGGGTTTTTAGCTGTGGCTTTCCCCATGAAATCATTGTGTAATGTGTTGAATGAATTCCTTCTCTTGGATGCTTCATGATTTCATGATCAGTTAATTACTTCTGCTGATGAGTAGAGTAGATTCAAGTCTATTGTTTTAGTAAATTACAATTATCATTTTAAATCTATAAGGAATTTCTACAAATAGATATTAATTATGTGAGAGGGATAACCAGTCCATAAGCTATTTTCTCTAACATTAAAATTATCAACTCCACTAAGGATGAACTTAGTTTCCATTCGTAGTTTTGAGAGTTCTATTTGTTCTATTCCATCTCAAAAGGTTTGTGTATCTTATGTGTTATGTGTTTTTTTATTCTAAGAACATCTAATTTTGAAATCCCTTAAACCTATGCAAAATTTTCTAAAATTTTCCTTAATTTGCCTCTTGGCTATGATTGTTCCCTATAACAAACACAACTAGTTTTCTCGTGGCATTATACAACATGTAGCCAAGTCTTATGGTCACTTGTTACACACTAAACCTATGAAAAGCCTATTATTACTCAACAACAACCCGAAGCTAAGTCTTATGGCAACTTATTGCATGTTCACAATCCACATTTAACCACCTTTTCTCAACATCAACCCATGCCCTTATGTTATAGGAGTAATTCTAAAAAAAATCTTTACTTTTCCTTTAAATCTAACCACATGTTAGCTCAGAGAGGTTATAAGACATTTGTGACTATCTTGTGTGTCTTTAGTCATTTGCTTTTGTTTCTCATTTGTTTATTCGACTTTAAAAAGGACACACACTAAATTCATGAACAAAAATAATTAAATTTGAAAAAACTCATAAATAGAAATGATTTTGTTATCACTCAGGTTGTCCCTAAGTTCCTGAAGGGATACAGCCGAGGTAACCACAAAACAATCTTTGGATTGCAGGTTCTAGCCCACCTACAATCAGAGGGCTCTCTCTTAATGATTTATCTTTGTTGATGATGATTTTAGGCTAGTTGTTGAGTTCAATGGTTTTGCTTTAAGTTTGGATGGAAGTTCGGATGGAGGGAAGATATTTTCAAGTGGAGAGGCAAATTATGTAGCAGAAAGTTTCAAACCATTGGGCGTGGAGTCAAGGAGTTAAGATGCTGGTGCGTTTTCTTGGTCACAAGACAAATATGAAGCAAGGTAGCTGTATATAACACAATCTTCAGGCTTAAAGAGATGAAATGGAAGCTGGGGGATGAGAGGCAATAAAGAATCTCTCAATATCTTCAACAGAGGGAAAACGAATGAACTGTATCCAGGAGCAGCTAAGAATTCATGGATAACTATCATACATGATGAGTTAAGGAAAATATGAGCCAGATGGAATCCATATTTATGCCTAAAACAGATGAAAACATGAAGAAACAACAGAAATCGAGCATAGAGTGTATTTAAACAAATTCTAAGTTAATCTTTCTTTCTGTTGTTTTAGAGCGTAATTCATGAGTGAAAACAGAGATAAGAAGTACTTATTGAGTCATGCGACAGCGCAAGAATTTCATAGTCAATATTCAACCATTTAAACACAGCAACATTTCATTCTCCATGCTTGTGAGCAATCTTTGATTATAGAAAATTTTCCAGCATACAGTGCGAGTCTCCCTTAGAGTCTATCATCCAAAAATTATAAAAAACAACCAACCCTTAATACCTCTGCCTTCGCAGAATATATAGAAGTTATTTACAAAATATCTCATTGGGAAAATATCTGGACATAACTGTGTCCAGCTACTGTGACATGCTTAATAACTATTATGAAGAAAAAATTGCACAATAATAACTGAGAAAGTAAATGCGTTTAATTAGCCGTTGTAGCTGTCCTGATTGTCGTTGACTCTTAGATTGAGAAAGTTGGTTGATGAGTGCTAAGCTGATGAGCTGTTCTGGGTGTGCTATCACCTGCCACCTGTTTGTCTTTTTCAAATGCTTTTCCGCGCCAATTCCATCCGTTGTTACCTTCGAACTTTCCTGATAGCAAAAATTGTACAATGAATCTTAGGATGCAAGACAGGGGAGTTTGTAGATGAGACGGTTTTCCAGTTATTGGCCATATTTACTCCAGGGCAGCCCCCTGCCATCATGTATGACTATGCCACATTCATAGCCAACAAAATGCATGAGAAATTCATGATGATGGACAGGGAAAGATGTAGGAAATCATATCCACCATGAGCCTGCCCGTTTCATTGAAGGAAACCTGATGATACGGTGGAGGATGGTCACTCTGATATCTCGGTATCATGAACAACTGATTAAATCTTAGTATCTCTGCTTTGGAAATCTTTGGAATGCTATCAATCAGATGTTTCAGGGTGAGAGGAACCAAGGACTGGGGAGGCTCATAATTCAGCATTTGATTGATAGATTGAGGAGTGATATGGAACAACACTGACCCATTTGGGCTGAGAATTGCCCTCAGAGTGGGTTCATAGCGAGAATGGTAGAGATGGATAAAATCAGGCAGCACATTGACTTCTGGGAGGTAATAGATAGGCATACTGGATTGCCAAATTCCCAGGGGATTAGTGTTATTTTTATAACTGTTCTTGAATTGGCAAATAGTTAAAAGGTGGGATTCAAGCCCCCTCATATCCTCAATCTGGAAATCTCTGTCTGCTAGAGGTATCCACTCTAAATTCATGTGTGGGACATTCAAAGGAGCAATATTCAGGGCAACTGGGGCCTCCATGTCTTGAATTGCTTAATTGAATGGAATAGAGGTGAAAAAACAACTAGAGGCAGAAATTGAGGCTTTGCGAACAGCACGACGGGCACAATTAGTGATTTGCTTTTGAATGGGACACACAATACAGAGTTTATGGAACATTGAAGAGTGATAGTACTCCAGCTAGGTGCCTTAATAAGAATGGGCCGAAACTAGAGGCTGAGTGGGCACTGGACACAATGCTGAGAGGAGGAGAATTGATTTTCGCCTGGGGAGCCCCAATTCGCAGATGGGACATGAAACTCAGGTTTTTCTTTTTTAGGAACAAAGGCTTAGAACCAATGAAGCATAATATAGTTGGGCAGCTCAGCTGAGCAATACACAGATTTTAGTATTTCGCGGGCAACCATGAACAAATAGAGGGGAGGAATAACCCTTTTACCGAAAAGAATGGCTCAGGGTTTCAGTCTGAAGAGAATCAACCAGCTCAAATGATAGGTGCTGAGTAATGGGTGACTGGCGGGAGTAGTTTTACCAGCTAAAAATGAGTTTATTCGGAATTTTGAGCAGAGAAACATGAAAACAGGGTTTTGGGTAAAAATTGGGTAAATACCTGTTATGAGGGCGCCAGAGGCACTTGATAGGACGAATCGAGCTGCTGAGACGAATTATGATGTCGAATTTGCAGGTTCGCTGGCCGCTGAAGTCTTGGGAGTGTAAAAATAACTGAAAATGCATGCACGTTGCTTTCGGAGTAAAAAACAGAAATGAACTAAAATAGTCATTTTCACGACTTTTAACTCACTTCTAGAATTTTGGCGCTTTTTGGGATTTTTGGCGTTTTCTGAGGATGATGTCATCATGACGTATTTTTTTCAGGTAGCGGGTACGGATAATGATGTGGCAGCTGACATGGATGATGATGTGGCAGTAGACACCATGGCAGATTGATGATGTCAGCAGGTGACCTGGCAGTACAGCGGGGTGACCTAGCAGTGACACACGGCAGGGTGACGTGGGTTGGGCGCAGTCAAGGAGGGGTGAGGTGGAGGCGATCTGGCAAGGTGACGTGGCACTCGTGTTATGTGAGGGGAGGGCGGTTTCGGCCTGTGCATCAGACCGCCTTTGGTACGGAGGTGGTTTCTGTCAGGGGCGGCCCAATGCAATGGGAGGCCGCCACGCGTCCCGATGTACGACGGTAAAACCGTCGGACACCGGACGCTAACAGATTGTCGTTAGAGGGTGTCCGATATGCACAAGGGCCATCGGATCTGGGAGAGCAGATCCATTGGCAGGCGGGAGGATAAAAAGCTTGAAGATTAAAGCAAATGCGTGCGTGTTAACCCATGAAATAATCACAGCCGCGGGTGGGTTTAAACTTAAGGTTAAGGTTTAAAGTAATGTCGGGTTTTGGCTATTTATCAATCGGATATTGATAAAAATCAAAAAAGGAAAGCGGAGAAGGGTTAAAATGGTTATTTATTTGACCAAGAGTCAAATAAATCCCGAGTGAATGCGGAGGGACTAACAGTGGGTCCCAAATGGACCTAATGTTTTCCCGACTTAGGTTTATTTGGCTATAATTGCCAAGGGGTGGGATATTTAGTTTTTATAGGGTTTTTATATATCCTGTTTTAGAGTAGGGGTAGGGAACATGGTTTTTAGGGAGCTATATAATAGAATTAGATGTTAATATGAATTCTGAGAGATGACAAGAGATGTGGGAATGCTAAGTTTATGGATTAGAAACTCAAGGATAAGGAAATGAATGAATTTATGTAGAAATTAATTTTTATACAAGAAATGTGGCTTCTTTTCACTAAGTCAACTCAATTGTCAACTTTTCTTTAGTAAGAGATGAAGTGAAACTGGATTACTTGAGTAGATCTCAAGGTTCTTAGAGGAATGTTAGTTAGATGATTTCTTGGGGGAAAGGAAAGGGAAATTAGTCATGCTTCCTTGCTGTACTACTAGTCAACTGCCAAGATGCCAACTTATACATGCTATGGGTCCCTCTTTTGATAAACCAAATGGTAATACCATCTTTACTTCTGCAGCCTCACACTACCTGCCCAGCCTAGCAATCCTAACATTTTTTCTTCACTTGAATTGGGTGCACTTGAATTAGCAAACCCTCAATGTGTTCTTTTTCTTTTTGAATGCCCTCCTATCTAAATCTACCCTTATCTTTTCCAAGGGCCCAGATTAAGCAATTGGGCTCCTTTGATTCTCTACCTATCTAAAATCTGCCAAGATTAGGCTGTTTGGATGGATTATTCTTTCTCTATATACTGCAACAGAAAATTGAAACCTAGGGAGACCAAGATTAAATTATTTGTACCTCCCCTTGGATGAGAACTTTACAAAAATGGAATAATTTCTTCAAAATTGGAATACAGTGGATGAACTTTGAGTAGCATTCTCTCATGACCTCTTTCTTTGGTGTCTGTCAGTAAATATGGAGCATTGCAGCATGCAAAGTATGACATATTTGACCTGTAAAAATGTCAATCATGAAATATGAGTAACCTGCTGCAGCAGGAGGCTAACAGTGGCTCCACTTGGGGATGGCTTCTCCTTGTGAGAAGCCAAGAACAACAGGTCAGACTGCCTTGATGCTCTATTGTTGTTGTATTCTGAACCTTCCCTTTGATGGCTTAGTTTATTTATGAACACGACAACATACTTGAGGAGCTTAGGGCCTTCACTTCGGGCTTCAACCGCAGCAAGGTTGCTATCCAAACAGAAATTTTAAATCCTACCTACCTACACTAATCAGTACTTCCTTTGCTAATTAGGTAAAGTGAAACAACCAATGCAGCCATTTAAGAAACTTTAGAGAAAACTGAACTGATTGACTGATTGTTAATGAAGCGGAAAGCATTCTTAGGTCATGTGTTCCTATAACCAACATAGGGGCATACAAACACCGCTTCTGATGTATCTGATCCTTACTGAGATAGTATGTCAAAGATTTTGAGTTGAGGAGAAGCTCCAAGTAGTCGGCTATAGGATCAATAAACATATCATGTGGGACCACCTTCTCTAGGCCTTCTTGATCTGCTGGAGCAGCTGTGTTTTTGATAATAAACCCTGTCACCATTTCTTCAGTCTTTGCCTTGAAAGCATGATCTTGTCCTATCTGTAAGTCAGACGGTAACCCCACTTCCTAGTGACTTGGGGAAGGAATATTTTGAAAAAAAAAATTAGGATCGCGAAAATTATATGACAGGATTTCAGATTGTAATAGCTCAATTTCTATTTCATATCTTTCAATCACTAAATCCAAAAAAATATTATGTTGGCTTCCTTTTGTTTTTGACAACACCGATCTTAGAAAGTCTTCATTAAGCTCAAACTCCGATAAACTTTTCCTGAATCCATCTAATGCTTTATGAAATGAAGGATTTTCTATAGACCTGGTCATCGTGTTTGATTGTTTTTAGCAGTTTGAAACATGGATTATTTAAACTTTGGAACTGTTTCCTTCCTCCAGTGGAATCTTTGATTAAAACTTTAAGTGGAGTCGCCAAGTGGATGTCTTAACTTTGACGGGCCTCTGTCCACCATTGAGGAAAAAATAAATTTGAAAATTTCTAAAGAGGAGCACTTTTGTGAGACAACCTATATACTGCTTTTGTTGGGAATATTATTGCTATCTCAGTGGAGCTTTCCAACTTGATTTGTGAAACTATTTGAGGAAGTTCCCCAGTGGAGTCGCCATTATGTTATCACTCAGGTTGTCCCTAAGCTCTTGAAGGGATACGGCCGAGGTAACCACAAACCAATCTTTGGATTGCAGGTTCTAGCCCACCTGCAATCAGAGAGGGCTCTCTCTTAATGATTTATCTTTGTTGATGATGATTTTAGGCTAGTTGTTGAGTTCAAGGGTTTTGATTTAAGTTTGGATGGAAGTTCGGATGGAGGGAAGATATTTTCAAGTGGAGAGGCAAAGTATGTAGCAGAAAGTTTCAAACCATTGGGCATGGAGTCAAGGAGTTAAGCTGCTGGTGCGTTTTATTGGTTACAAGACAAATATGAAGCAAGGTAGCTGTATATAACACAATCTTCAGGCTTAAATAGATGAAATGGAAGCTGAGGGATGAGAGGCAATAACGAATCTCTCAATATCTTCAACAGAGGGAAAACGAATGAACTGTATCCAAGAGCAGCTAAGAATTCATGGATAACTGTCATACATGATGAGTTAGGGAAAATATGAGCCAGATGGAATCCATATTTATGCCTAAAACAGATGAAAACATGAAGAAACAGTAGAAATCGAGCATAGAGTGTATTTAAACAAATTCTAAGCTAATCTTTCTTTCTGCTATTTTAGAGCGTAATTCAAGAGTGAAAACAGAGATAAGAAGTACTTATTGAGTCATGCGACAGCGCAAGAATTTCACAGTCAATCTTCAACCATTTAAACACAGCAACATTTCATTCTCCATGCTTGTGAGCAATCTTTGATTATAGAAAATTTTCCAGCATACAGTGCGAGTCTCCCTCAGAGTCTATCATCCCAAAATTATAAAAAACAACCAACCCTTAATACCTCTGCCTTCGCAGAAAATATAGAAGTTAGTTACAAAATATCTCATTGGGAAAATATCTGGACATAACTGTGTCCAGCTACTCTGACATGCTTAATAACTATTATGAAGAAAAAATTGCACAATAATAACTGAGAAAGTAAATGCGTTTAATTAGCCGCTGTAGCTGTCCTGATTTTCGTTGACTCTTAGACTGAGAAAGTCGGTTGATGAGTTGTTCTGGGTGTGATGTCACCTGCCACCTGTTTGTCTTTTTCAAATGCTTTTCCACGCCAATTCCATCCGTTGTTAGCTTTGAACTTTCCTGATAGAAAAGATTGTGCAATGAAGTTTGCTTGTAGAGGCAAGAATATGCAGAAAATCAAATTACTGTAGAATCTGAATCAGACTTTGCCACCAATCTTCTGGTGGTAAATGATGTTGTCTTAATTTGAACAGGGTCTCATCAGCTTCTGTATATGCATAATAATTCGGCCAGACCGGAAAGAGTTGTTTAATCTCATGTTCAATGTAAAATAGATCTTCAAGTTTATTGTATAAATTCTACCCTGTGAGAGGAGTTGATTCTTCTGTGCTGCTTGATGATGTAGTGATCTAATTCTATACATATGTATGTAGTCTATATGCATATTGCTCCTGCTTTAATAATATTCCCGTGCTAGTAACCAGGCTGGGTAAACCTCTGCTCTGTAAATCTCCCATCCTCTATCTGAAAGCCTGTACCTCTGTTTGCATTTCTTGGCACTTTCTTTCTATCGTCTGGATGAAATTCCTCATGGTTAGCACTTTTTTGACTCTCACAATGGTCTCTTTTCTGTTTTGAATGTTTAGTGCTATCAACTGGTAACCAGTACGTGTATTTAGAAAGTGAATCAATTTATTGGCTAACTCAGGCTTGTTTACCAATAATGCCCTGGCCTTTTGAGTTTCATATTGAGTTATCGTCATCAAATCTATCTGATCAAAAATGGTTTGAATCCCTGTCCATTGCTTGACGAGAGCCTAGCCAATATTATCCCATAAAATTGTTTTGATTTGAGCCAGGGTCACATGGAGAGTGAGGTCTTTCTCCAAGGCCTTTCTTTTATTTTCTAGGGCCTTTATTTCCCTGGTTTTCTCAGCAACTGTAATTTTTGATTTATCATAGCTAGCTTCAATTTTAGCTAGCTTTTCTTTGGTTTCCCTCATTTTTGTCATTTGTACTTCAAGGGCCTTAATCTCTTTCATCATGGCCTCCATGCCCAAATTGGCCTCTTGTGCAGCTGTTGCTGTGGTTGCTAATCTGGTTGATGTAGTTGAAACATCTGTTGCTGAAGTTGAAGCTGGTGGAGGAGCTGTTGTAGTAACTGCTGGAGGGGGAACCGAGATTGTTGGGATTAATGGAGGAGGCCTTGAAGACAACTCAGGTTGTTTCCCTTGCAAAGCTTCTTACAATGCTTTCTCTGTGTCCAGTATTCTCTGATTCATTCTCATAAGCAAGGTGTATACGTCCTCCATCTCTTTCTGCTTTGCTACTTCTACAGTCTGAGGATGAAGGGTTGGCGGTAATTTCATTTGTTTGCTGAGGGATGCTAGATCCTCTTCCTTCTTCTTGATCAAGGCTTGTGTTCCCTTGGGATCTTTGGGGTCATGTCCCATCTCTATTATGATTTCCTCAAGGGATTTTATTCTGTTATCTTTGGCCAATGATGAGGCCTTCTCTAGCTCTAACTGGGCAGAGGTATTGTACAAGGAGTTCTGCAATCTATGATCCAGCAGAGCCTTATCTACCAGAGTTGAGTACACCATTTCTCCTATCTGCTTATGCAACTCAATCTGGTCTATAGGGTGTATGTCCTCAGAAAGGACTTCCAGATTAGTTCTTATGTAGTCTGCAGCTGATTATGGTTGATGCACGGTGGATTTGAAATGACTTAAAGTCATTTTTCCGGCTTCCATGTCATAGGCTGCCATCAGCCTTTGTTGATTTGTAGGGGCCTTTTTTAACAGTTGATTATAAAGCTAGAACCTTATTGGTTCGTTCCTAGTTTTGATTTCAGTAAAAGCCCTTTTAATGTCTGCACCCCTTTCTGTTTGCTATTTGGAGGACAAAACCTCCCCACCTGGTTCTCTATCATGCTCCTACTGGAAGGAGCTGGCCGATGTCTCCAAAATAGGAGGGATCTGTTGTCCTGAAGTTCCCTCACCTCTCAAGTTCCAAGTGTTTCCTCTGAGATTTCTTCTTCGGCATAGGGGTTTAACCTTTGCCTTTTCTCTCCCTGCTACTCGGTTGGTGTACCTGTGGGTGTACCCTCTGCTTGGTCCCTCTTTTTACCTCTTTTCTCATGTTGAGGAGTTGGCAACACAGGAATTTCAGGTGCTTTTGCATGGGTTGAGGGACTTTGCTCTTGGTCTCTTTCCAGATTTAGAGAAGGTTTCTCCTCCATTGTACTCTGTCCCTCTGAATGCTCTATTTCCTTGTCCTTTCCTGCTGACGATATGGCTCCCCTAGCTGGCTGTGGTGAGGCAGCAGTTGATGTACTCGCTCCCACTGGTTGTGGCTGTATGGAGGGGACCTGTGGAAAACATTCCAGGTCAATTCTCTTTTCAACTTCTTTCATGTCTTTCTCCAATTTTTTTTCTTCAGAAATTTGTCCATCATCTAAAGAACCTTCTACCCATTCTGATAAATTTGCATATTTCTCTATGTGAGGGATTGGCTGGTGCACATATCCTGAGAGCTTATTTTTGACTCTCCTAAAGCTTATAAAGTGTTCGAGGTCATATGGTGACCAATATAAGCTTCATTTTAACAGCATTTCCTCTCTCAACATTTTATCTGCATCCTTCCAGGCTTCTTCCCTTTTGTTGAAAACAAAGGGACCCAGTGGAGTTCTGATTTTCAACTGTGCCTTCTTGTTTTTGCCATGGAAGTGAACTAGGTCTGCATGACTGAACTGTCTGAAATATTCTAAGGCAAAGAGCCTCATGGGAACGTATCTTGGCAGCCTATAGGGAGATAACTCACTCCCATAAATTCTGATAACTGTATGGTTTTGGTAAAAGTACCAATCCCCAATGTTGTACTCTTTGGAAAGATGCAAAATCCTTTGCATTTCGGAAGTATGTCTGGGAGGAGGGGTCTCCAATAATAAGCAAGTAGCTGGGTATATAAAGAGATCAATAAACTCACAATATGTATAGGGAGAACGTTGGGCCATATGAAAAACTGAAGTCCAAAAGACTACAGATCTCCTCTCTCCTCTTGAATCAAATTTCTTGAGAGGGACCTTGAAACTATCAGGGTGATAGAAAAGCAGCAGATGATAAATGTAATAGGTGTATTTGAAGACTCTTTCCCTGTCCATAATCATGAATTGCTCATGCATTTTGTTGGCTATGAATGTGGCATATTCATACATGATGGCAGGGGGCTGCCTTGGAGTAAATATGGCCAATAACTGGAAAACCGTCTCATCTACAAACTCCCCTGTCTTGCATCCTAAGATGTAGGAAATCATATCCACAATGTGCCTACCCGTTTCATTGAAGGAAACCTGATGATACGGTGGAGGATGGTCACTCTGATATCTCGGTATCATGAACAGCTGATTAACTCTTAGTATCTCTGCTTTGGAAAGCTTTGGATTGCTATCAATTAGATGTTTCAGGGTGAGAGGAACCAAGGACTGGGGAGGCTCATAATTCAGCATTTGATTGATAGATTGAGGAGTGATATGGAACAACATTGACCCATCTGGGCTGAGAATTGCCCTCAGAGTGGGTTCATAGCGAGAATGGCAGAGATGGATAAAATCAGGCAGCACATTGACTTTTGGGAGGTAATAGATAGGCATACTGGATTGCCAAATTCCCAGGGGATCAGTGTTATTTTTATAACTGTTCTTGAATTGGAAAATAGTTAAAAGGTGGGATTCAAGCCCCCTCATATCCTCAATCTGGAAATCTCTGACTGTCTTCGAGGGGGCAACCTCCTTTACATTACATAAATGAACAATTCTTGGATGATTCAAATGACAAAACCTCCTTTCTATATATAGGAGTCTAAGGAGTCACAATATAAACCAGCCGACCTAACAATAATATATAAAGCCACAAAAATAACAATAGAGGGATTCTATGGGGCACAGTAATAAAAATATGGGGACAATAGGGGCACAACAATATTAATAAGGGTATAACTACAATAGTAATGGGGTAATCACTAGTATTATAGGGACCCAACATGCCCCTCGCCTTCAAAAAAGTGTTGTCCTCAACGCTTGAGT
>APFE030026533.1:0-19399 GCA_000404065.3 Pinus taeda
TGTAGCTTGGGTTGTAACAAGACCTTTCAAGAGCTGATCTATCTCCTCTTCAGACAAAGGAGACAATGCCTTTTGTTCTCTTCTGCTTAAACAATAATTATCTTCATATGATAGGGCATTCAAACTATCATTTATTACTGAATTAGTGAAAGGAGATTCATCACTTACTTGCACAAAGATCTCACCTTGTTGTTCATAAACATCTAAATCCAAAACTTTGCCTATGATCTCAACAGCAGAGCTCTCTTTGATGGGTTGCATGTTGCTGCCTTCTGTGGGCAGATCTGAAACAAACTCTTCTCTTTCATCAATTTCAACCTGCTGATCTTGATTCTGCTGCAAAATGTCCTGATCATCTTGATGGGAATTCTCTAAGTTTTCTTCATGTTGCTGAAATGGATTCTCGTACAGAGCCTCCATGATCTCAATATCCATAAAATTATCATCTTCATAATATTTCTCAAGGCTTTCAATAAAACTATAAGCATGCTTGCAACAGTCATGAACCAAATTTAATGATGGATAAGAGTCCTTGTATCTTTCAATGAACATAGCATGAAAATACTTTAAACAATAAATACAAGCAGGCGACAAACTTTCATACCATGATTGGGCTTTACCTTCCAGAGTGGCCAAGAATATCTTCATCAAGCAATCTTCCGGAAAATCCACCTTCAACTTGAGAATATGCATATGAAATTTGATTAGATGAAGAGCAACATCCTTCTTACCATCATCATTAAATATAGGCAGATTCCTTGACCAATCTACCTTGGGTATCTTATTCGGAAAACCTGGAGTGTGATCACGGCTCAAGGGAGCATATCTTCTTGCGATTCGATCCATCTTGAAAATCTCAAAGCTACTGATCTCTCTGCAGTGAAGTCACCATGAAGCACAGATCGCTGATTTCTCAGTGAAGGAGTCGCCAGTGAATGCTTTCAGCCTGTCAAGTGCCTGATCGTTGTTCACCATCAACAATCAGATCTGAACTTGATACATGTACTGGGGTAAAAGTGCCAATGAAGTGCTAATTTCACAAGCTCACGGAGATCGACTGAAGCAACGTTTATCTACTAACGATGATGTAAAACAAGAGCGTGTTCGAAGGCTACCTGGCGTATCTTCAGACTCCGTCTAAGACTTAAGAAATCACAACACAATGAGCAAATTACAAATTTGTTCTCCCCAGTATGGTCGCCACTATGTTAGCGCTTGAGATTTCACCTCAGGCTGAGAAAGGCAAACCTTCAAGGCAACACCAAACCATTTCACCTCGTGGCTAGCCCTACGGGGTATGAGAAGGCTCTCTCCGGTCAATCTCGTTAAATTTTCAATGGGAAGAGATGACCAATCAAGGTAACACAGATATTAGGCTAGTAAACTGATTTGAAAGTTGATTTGGGTGTTTTTTGGGGTTTTTTGGTGGCAAGTTGAGGATCTGCAATTTAGGGTGCGGGGATTGAGCTCAGTTTTTGCAGGTGGGTCTTTGGGGCAAGGTAGGAGTTTGTGCTGATGCTTTTAGCTGAGATGGATGATCAAGGAGGAAAGAGGAGAAGCTAAAGAGGGCAAACAATGACTTTGAATCCTCTTTAGACATTGGAAAACATAAACATTAAACAAATTTGAAAGCTGAGCATGACGTGCATGAATTCAAACTTTATCACTTCATTTGTTTAATAAGCTGCAGTAAAGAAAGATATGGAACACATAAACACACTTACAATTACAATAAGAGAACACACCATCAACACAATAGTCCACAAGAATCCCAATGATGTCTGCAAAACCCTGGTCTTCCTTTTCCTCAAATTGCAGAGATACAAGTGAAATATACAATAGGAGCTTCTCCCTCAAGAGTCAAACCATGAAAATGAGTAAGAGAAGGCATAATATAGAAGATCTAACTCCTTTCCCCACCTATAGGGGTTGAGCTCAGCTTCCTAGGAGCTGTTGCAACTAATTCTAAACTAATCACTAGATAATAGGCAATCAAAACAACTTGCCTCTAAAACTTAGGAAACCTATTCATGCATTAAATATTTACCATTTACATCAAGGAAACTTCTAGAAGTTTTCAAGGAGAGTAAAAGTATCTAAGTGCCATGAAAATTACACAAAAATTCATCATTTACATGCCTCAAAAGTCAACCAAAGTGAAACCAGTGTTTTGCTGGCCGAACTGGTCAAAACAGGCAAATTTCCCTGAGTGGTCGCGCCCCTGCTCTGAGTGGTCGCGCCCTGCCTGAGTGGTTGCACCCTTTAGAAAAATACACTGTAGAGGGGTCGCTGAGTGGTCACTGAGTTCACTGCAGAGGGGTCACTGAGTGGTCGCGCCCCACCCAACTAGTCGCGCACTGAGCCTGAGTGGTCGCGCCCCTGAAAATGACTCCAGCGTTCTGCAAATCGCCTCTTTTGACCTCTCACTCGTTTTTGCAAGCTCTAAAATGCATAATGAGGCTGTTTAGAGGGAAATTTACTCTTTATAGGCCCAATTTGAAAAAATTAACTTACCAAACCCACTTTCTAATGTTTTTGTTTTGACATTCACTTTAACACTGTTTTGAGTTCACTTTGTCCCGAATTTGATCTTTTGAGTGCTTTAACTCCGTTCTTTTTGCAGGTTGACCATCTGATGGACTCTGGTGAGGAGACCAGGGTTATTGCCGGCATTTTGAAGAATTTTGAAAATTTTCCTTATTTTTTGCAAATTTCACATGACCTTGGGTTTAAAAACAGGGTTTTTAAATCCAAGGTATTAATGAGTTGTACCTGATGAAAAAATATCAATGGAACATATTTACATACCTCCTTCTGGCTTGCTGGGGACTATTAGACTTTTGACTCATGACCTTGTAGTGATTTTTGACCAAAACCCTAGACCTAAGACTTGGGATTTCAAGACAAAAATAAAACAAGTGTAACACAAGCTCATTTAAATGATATGATATGATCCAGCAAAGCCAAGAAGGGAACAAGGACCAGCTCCTCCATCAGTTTTATGGCATGCCTAACGGGATGCAAAAATGATACTGATGAGACACCTACCTATGCATAATGCAAAGAGCTTTTGATCACCGATGGAGGGCTCAAGACCGACACTAACAGGACGGAGGATAAGCCAAAAATAGTGTTTGTAAGAAACTACTGGGTCAAACAGAGCACAAAAGAGATTTTCGAACTATTACAAGAATACCAAGGTACATTTCCAGCTTCAGTAGTAGAGCTAAAGGGGATAAAAGGAGACATAGGGAGATGAAGATTGTTCTAAGGCTGGATGTCCAGCCGATAAAGCTCAAACCACATAGATGGAACCCAAGGGTGAAGGGGAAGGTTAAGAAGGAAATTGACAAAATGTTGGAAGAAGGAATTATATTTCTGGTAGATGAAGCAGATTGGATAAGTTCGATAGTCATACAAAACAAAAAGGATGCAACCGAAATCAGAGTATGTGTTGATTACAGGAGCCTCAAAAACGCATGTGTGCATGACCCGTTCCCGACAACTTTCAGTGATGAGGTCCTGGACAATGTGGTTGGGAATGAAGCATATTCATTTACGGATGGATTCATAGGCTACCATCAAGTTCGAAAAGTCAAGGAGGATAAAAGGAAAACAACATTCACTACTGAGTGGGGGTCATAAGCATACAACATAATTCCATTCGGACTAAAGAATGCACTAGAGGTCTTCTCAATAATTGTCATAGTTGCATTCCAAGACTATATTCACATATTTCTAGAGTTGTACATGGATGACTAGACAGTATATAGTCTGCTAAAGAAACACACCAGCTTGTTAACGGATATGTTTGAAAGCTACTGACAACTGCAGATTTCGTTAAAACTCAAGAAATGTATTTTCACAATCCCATTTGGAACACTACTAGGGCATATCGTCTGTAAGGATGGAGTATGCGTAGACCCAATGAAGGTTGCAGAAATTGTCAACATGGAACCATCGCACAACGTGAAGAAACTAAATTCAACTCTAGGCCATACGAGATACTACCAGTGCTTCATCAGGAATTATGCATCAATCATAGCCCCAATGGAAAAGTTACTGAAGAGAAAAAAAGAGTTTGTTTGGACTAGGAATTGTCAGATAGCACTAAATATGTTGAAGGAATAGCTGGTAAGTGCCCCTATCCTTGTTTATCCCGATTGGAATAAAATGTTCCATGTGCACATCGATGCATTAGGGATAGAGCTAGGAATGGTCTTAGTGCATCCAGGGGAGAAAAATATGGACCACCCGATGTATTATGATAGCAGAAAGCTGTCAAATATGGAAAGAAACTATACAACAACTGAGAGAGAAGCCTTGGCCACAGTTTATTCTCTCCAAAAATTTAGGAATTACTTGTTGGGTACCCCCTTCAAATTCTTCATAGACCATTCTGCATTGAAATACTTAGTGAAAAAACCAGTACTAGAAGGTAGAATATACCGATGGTTGTTGTTGTTCCAAGAATTTACTTTCGAGGTGGTCATAAAACCTAGTAGACTGAATGTGGGTCCAAACCACTTGATGCGACTAGAGACAGGGGAGAATGAGGGAGCAATGGATGATGGATTTCCCGACGCCGACCTATTCAGAATAGAGGTAGTCCCATATCACCTAGAAGAGATCACTGCATTAACAACTGGTCATTTCCCATAAGGATATACAAAACCAGAGAGCCAAAACTTGGTAGTAAGGGAAACAGGTTATCAAATGATTATAGGATACCTCTATAAGATGGACTTAGATCAAGTATTAAGGCATTGCATCCTTCGGCATGAAAGAAAGGATGGACTATGGGAATTCCATACGGGAGTCGCAAGAGGTCATGTGGGGGGTAAAGCCACTGCAAGAAAGATACTGCAAGCAGGACTATGGTGGCTGACTATTCATAAAGACTCTAAAGAATTTTCTAAGAGCTACGATGTATGTCAAAGGGTTGGAAATCCTTCACGGCAAGATGAGATGCCTTTAAATCCCGCTCATACAGTGAAAATATTTGACAGATGGGCAATAGACTTCATTGGACCCATTACACCACCGACGAGGCATTCATGTGCAAGATGCATAATAATCGTAATAGAATACCTCACCGGGTGGGTAGAAGCAGCTCCCATCAAGGACTGTATAGCAAAAACATACACAAGGTTTATTTTTGAGAGCATAATCTCAAGGTTTGGATTCCCAAGGAGTCTCACAAGTGACCAAGGAACACACTTTCTGAATGAAACCATTGAGACTCTTTTGAAGACTTCCATGATTCAGCATAACAAGAGTAGCCCGTACCACACACAGGCCAATGACATAGTTGAATCATTCAAAAAACTCCTGGACAAAGGGCTAACAAAGGTAGTATCATCTAATAGGGACGACTGGGATGAAAGAATACCCGCAACTCTATGGGATTATAGGACAAAGATGAAGAGAATTCATAAGCAAACTTTGTTTCAGCTAGTATACGAAAGGGAAGTGGTGGCACCAACAGAATTTATAATACCAAGCATGTTCATATCTGAAGCAATGGGGATGATGGAAAGCATGGCCTTATGAGAAACACTAAGCCAACTAATGGGACTTGATGAAACCCGATTCTTTGCCAGGTTTCATCAATCAATTGAGAAGAGAACGCAGAAATCTTGGCACGATAGGCACATCAGAAAGAAGTCTTTTGAAGTAGGGGATCAGGTATTTTTATATGACAACAAGTTCCAAAAATTTCCAGGGAAAGTGCAGATGCATTGGTTGGGCCCATTTATAGTCACATAAATTAGAGATTCTAGAGAAGTGAGACTCCCGCAACTGGATGAAGTTGTGCTGCATGGATGGGTGAATGGCGTATGCTTGAAGCCCTTCAACAAGAGATAACTCAAGATAACAGAGGGTCCTGGAAACGAGCCCACAATTAGGTAGGAAGTAAGAAGAAAATAAAATAAAATCCGTCAGTTATAATAAGCCACTAGGTAGAGTCATGCTTTTTCCATAGAAATAAGTAGAATATAAATAAGGTTGTAACATCAACTTCATCATGCGCAACCCATTTGTAGTCAGTGGGGGGGGGGGAAGAAAAGTAGAACACACATGTAGTCCTAGTTAGCAAGGTACATGGAGGCATGTGCTTTTTCTAGTCTTTATGATCTCACACTGTACGCATCCTTTCCACCATACCGGTAGTCATTTCCATATTAAGTAACCAATAATGCAACTGTCAAAGTCGAAGCCACAAAATCTTTTCCTATTAAGCATGAATTTAGTTGATAAATAACCCCATCATGAAAAGATAAATACACCATACATCCCACTCTGTACTTTCCCAATCCACGTCATGGTTGCTAGGTCCAGGTCAGCCAATAGTGACAAGGTATAGCTAGAAAACATGGGGAAATTTTCCGAAGTCATTCGTTGCTAAGGTCTAGTCAGTCAGGAAATGTTGTGTCAAATTCGACTACTTAACTTGTAGTATAATGAAGGAAATTCTAGAATTCCAATTACAGATAGGAGAATAATTGTAGGTTCGCTATGAAGAATAGTTGTAGAGACACAGAAGCAAGAAACCTCAAGCGCAGATTATTTACCAAAGGCCTAAGGACATGACGAATGGTATTGTATCAGTCCCACAAGACCCATTAGACGAACGAATGAAGTGGTCGACAATTTCTATGGAAAATATGATTGGGCGAATCTGTTCAACAATGATCTTACGGATTGCTTCTAGTTCCCAGCCCTAAAAAGGGAAGTTTATGAAGATGAAATCCAGAGAGAGGATGGAACCAAGATGTCCAAGGTCAAGGAGGATTTCAAAGGGATACAGAGGTCAATCTTTTGAGAAGCTTACCCGTGTTCGACACTCAATTCACTGTAATATAGTGTACCAAACTTTTGGTGAGTAGGATGCATGAAGGATTGTTGTGGATGGACAAGGAGTATCCCATTCATGTGGATGATATGAACCGTATAACAGGGTTTTCAGTAGGGGGGAAGACAATTAGCACATCATTTCAGTTAGGGGCTAAGAGAGCCAAGAAGCAGACCAAAGATAACATCTATGTAAGATACATGACTAATTGGGGTGGAAGAGGAGTGAAGATGGATATGACTGACAAGGTCAACATCAGATTTTCCTACTACATCATAGCAGACAAAACCATGAGACATTTAACGAAGAATGAATGCACACTATATGCAATTTTGGTTGCGGAAAATTTCTGCCAGGGAGAGGTACTTAACTGGTCCACGTTTGTTCTTAACAAGCTGTTTGAAGTTTGTGAAGATGTGTATAGGCGGGGTACCAATTTCTTGTTTGGGTACATTTTGATGCTTTGGAAATGTGGAAGTGGAGGCCGCCGAAGAAAAGGGAAATGGTGACCATTGTCGAAGGACAACTGATAGCATTATGCTAAGACCCATGGAGGGCGGTAGGAGACTCCAGCACGAAAGAGATAAATGAGATAACTTTCAAGAATTGGTGTAGGCAGATGCTAGTGACCATAAGGTCAACAGAGAGGATACCAAAGGCTCTACTAGATGAATTTTTAGAAGAGGTCTTGTTGGATTATTGGGGCCTGACCCAGGTTCAGAAGTGATTTATCCAAACAAATCCCGCACTACTAGCCCTTTCGGCAACAGTCCATGGAGCATGGATTGAGGTCTCACCCAAGGTATTATGGGAGGGTTTTGGAACTAGGTTTCTCACCCTAGGGATGTCTTGATGAAGTCTGGGAAGTTCGCGAACTGACCCTGTGCACTTGTAATGTTCCGCACAACTATCCAACCTTTGCATAGCCCTTGTACCAAGCACAAAGAGGCGCTGTCTAGATCCCTTACCCTCAGTATATTATTATTATTATAGATACGACTTAATTAAGTAGTCTTTATCAATCATTCAATATTCATAACAAGTGCATGCAAATATAAACCTTAAAGAGATGCATAAACCCATAACAGAAGAATAAACACACAGATCTACGAGCAGGTGCACACTATTTCAGAAACACTTATCTTTTATTAATCTTCTTCTTTGTTACAATCCCAACTCCGCCTGCGCACTCAACTACAGGGGTTTGTGCACATAGCTGTGGACTCTACCAGGCCTCTAAGCACGTAGCTACAGAGCCTACTCTTCCTACTACCAACCATGACTTGGACTTACAGATTCACAGCACTTATCGCATTCAAAAACCCATAATACTTAAGATCAGAACTAGTGAGAACTTACTTCTACCCTTAGAGCCTCGCTCTATTTATACATTTCCATGGTCCACAGACCATGGGTAGGTTGACACATTCTATATTAAATTACAATATTTTAGGTGGACAACCCTTTGAATTGACTTATTACAATTCGCGCTCCGCGCACTTCGCGGAGCCTTTACGATATCATTACCCAAAATTGTGGGCTTTAAGCCCCAAAACCATTACGCGGGGGATCCACTGCCCAACAGGCCCCCAACACAATCATCATGACTCGTCCAAAGTAACTTGGCTGGTACACTGATCTTTGTGCAAAGTCCATCCAACAACTTCTATGCTTCACTTACAGTGCCAACGCACTCATCCGCTGTCCATTGTATCAATTGCGTGCAACTCTCTAATGCATCATCGTCATGGGAACCTTCTTGCTTTAGCCCATATGCATTCTCCTTCTGTGCCAGCTTTTCCTCAATTGTTGCAGTGACCAGGAAGACTTCCTCAAGCCAACGCTGAATGCATGCTTTCAGTAGTGCTTCTTTCTGGCACGTAGCATCCACCTGTTCCTTGAGAGCCTGGGCCTCCTTCATTCTGGTAAGGTGCTGAGTAAGGGCGATCATCTGTGTAGTCCCTCTAACATTGTCATATGCTTGTTGTAGTTGTCATGCTTCTACCTCCAGCTGATGTATGGTTGGATCTTCCTATAATCAAGTGAGCGTGACGAGGGGCTAATCCAACATTCCTATGTAGTCCTATACCACGTGCTCTATTGCTTTCATCCCTGATTGAATGGTATGGTGGTGCTGCTTTCTGACTTCCGAGGGTTTTGAGGGTTGTGCCTTCAGCCGCAGCTCATCAATCTACAAGTTCAACTCCAACTAAACTTTCGCAGCCTCCTCTTGGGCCCTACAGAATCCTGCCACCATGTGATGAATCTTTTTTGCTGTTGGGAGTTCCGCTAGCATAGCCAGTTCCGACACACTGCTATAGGCCTCCTCCATGGCCTGTTCCAATCCTTGGTTTTGTGTAACCAAGTCATCACTCTGTAGACTGATCTGCTCTAGATTTCCATTTTGCTCCATTAAGACCTAGAGGGCGTGACCTTCCCTAGTGCAGAGCTTAGCGGTTACCCCATCTTGCAGCTGGTATAGGGTCTCTCTAGGAAGGGCGGCCAAATTCAACCCACATCCTTTCATTGTGGCCCCATCACCCTCGGCTTCTACCAGAACTACACCTTCAAGTAATCCAACGGTGCAGGTCGTGTGGGCGCGCATCAGCTGATTATCGTTGGATGGCCCTCCCACACCATGTGGTGAACTCACTCCTAGGAATCACACTTGTAATGCCTGCAGTTGCTATCTAAGCAAGACCAACACAGTCATCTGCTCTGTCATTAATTCCTCCAAGGCCTTTGCTGGCTCTAATGCCTTGATCCTTTTTCATGTTGCTGCTTTCTCCTGGGTGCACAGCCTCTTGAGTTGAGTCAATGTTGTTGTAAGGTCTGTGTGTTCCTATGTATCCACCTCCCCTTGTATTTCCTACTCTGTGGGCATTTCCTGACCTTCCTCGGTTTCTTCAGTGGGCACAGTTGTGGTTTCTGCCGTCCATGCTATTGTTGCTGCCTCAACCGCCTTCCATTGAGCGATCGCTTCTTGTTCTTAGCGTGTTCTCTCTTATAGCTTGGTGTGTACAGGAGGAACTCCGTCGTCAAACTGTGGATTGGGATGCTTTGGAGGGAAAGTTTGTTAGCGGATTTTCATTCAGAATAACGAGGAAATCATGACAGAGACACTCCAGGTGATAAAACGGGTTATGTTTTCCCTAGGATAGTTGGTTGAAGAATGTCTCGATGAAATTTTTATGTAGTGTCTGAATAACATGGATTCTTTGAAATATGTGACATGCAACAAGGTGGACGCAGAAACAGAGGAAGATGGGTTAGATGGATTGAGACACCTGACCTTTGAAGAAACAGAAGGAGAAAGAGACATTTAAGAGAGCCCCTCAAAAGAAGGTGCCCACCTTCTACCAATGAAGCCGAGAAAACAAAATGTTGGGATGGAGGATAAGCCGAAAATAACATCAGTAGGAGACTACTGGGACAAACAGACCACAAAAGAGATTTTCGAACTATTATAGGAATACCAAGATCCATTTCCAGCTTCAGTAGCAGAGCTGAAGGGGATAAAAGGAGACATAGGGGAGATGAAGATTGTTTTGAGGCTAGATGTCCAGCTGATAAAGCACAAATCATATAGATGGAACCCAAGGGTGAAGAAAAAGGTTAGGAAGGAAATTGAAAAAATGTTGGAAGCAAGAATTATATTTCTAGTAGATGAAGCAGATTGGATAAGTCTGATAGTCATTCAAAAAAAAAGGATGCAACTAAAATCAAAGTATGTGTTGATTATAGGAGCCTAAAAAACGCATGTGTGCATGACCCGTTCCTGACACCTTTCAATGATGAGGTCTTGGACAATGTGGCAGGGAATGAAGCATATTCGTTTACAGACGAATTCTCAGGCTACCATCAAGTTTGAATAGCCGAGGAGGATAAAAGGAAAACAACATTCACTACTGAGTGGGGGTCATAAGCATACAACATAATTCCATTCAGACTAAATAATGCACAAGAGGTCTTCTCAATAATTGTCATACCTGCATTCCAAGACTATATTCATAGATTTCTAGAGTTTTACATGGATGACTGGATAGTATATAGTCAGCTAAAGAAACACACCAGCTTGTTAACGGTTATGTTTGAAAGCTGTCGACAACTGTAGATTTCCTTAAACCTCAAGAAATGTATTTTCGCAATCCCATTTGGAAGAGTACTAGGGCATATCATTTGCAAGGATGGAGTATGTGTAGACCCAACGAAGGTTGCGAAAATTGTCAACATGGAACCGTCGCGCAATATGAAGAAACTAAGGTCAACTCTAGGCCATACGAGATACTACCGACACTTCATCAGGAATTATGCATCAATCACAGCCCCAATTGAAAAGTTACTGAAGAGGATAAAAGAGTTTGTTTGGGCTGAGGATTGTCAAATAGCACTAAATATGTTGAAGGAATGGCTGGTAAGTGCCCCTATCCTTGTCTATGCAGATTGGAATAAAATGCTCCATGTGCACATCGATGCATCAGGGATAGTGCTAGGAGTGGTATTAGCATAGCCAGGGGAAAAAAATATGGACCACCCGATGTATTATGTTAGCAGAAAGCTGTCAACTATGGAAAGAAACTATACAACAACTGAGAGAGAAGCCTTGGCCATGGTTTATTCTCTCCAAAAATTCAGGAATTACTTGTTGGGCAGCCCATTCAAATTCTTTATAGACCATTTCACGTTGAAATACTTGGTGAATAAACCAATACTAGAAGGCAGAATATGCCGATGGCTGTTGTTGTTCCAGGAATTTACTTTTGAGGTGGTCATAAAAGCCAGTAGACTGAATGTGGGTCCAAACCACTTGTCGTGACTAGAGACAGGGGAGAATGAGGGAGCAATGGATGATGGATTTCCTGACGCTGACCTATTCAAAATAGAGGCAGTCCCAGATCACTTAGAAGAGATCACTACGTTATTAATAATGGGTCATTTTCCAGAAGGATATACGGAAGCATAGAGATGACACTTGGTAGTAAGGGAAACATATTATCAAATGATTACAAGACACCCCTACAAGATAGACTTAGATCAAGTATTGAGGTGTTGCATCCTTCGGCATGAAAGAAAGTATGAACTATGGGAATGCCATAGGGGAGTTATAGGAGGCCATGTGGGAGGTAAAGCCACCACAAGAAAGATACTGCAAGGAGGAATATGGTGGCTGACTATTCATAAAGACTCTAAAGAATTTACTAAGAGTTGTGATGTCTGTCAAAGGGTTAGAAAGCATTTGCAATGAGATGAGATGACTTTAAATCCTACTCACACAGTGAAAATCTTTGACAAATGGGCAATAGACTTCATTGGACCCATTACACCACCGACGAGGCATTCACGTGCAAGATACATAATAACAGCAATAGATTACCTCACCAGGTGGACAGAAGTAGCACCTGTCAAGGACTGTACAGTAGAAACATCCGCAAGGTTTATTTTCGAGAACATAATCTCAAGGTTTGAATGCCTGAGGAGTCTCACAAGTGACCAAGGAATGCACTTTCTGAATGAAACCATTGAGACTCTTCTGATGACTTCGATGATTTAGCATAACAAGAGTAGACCGTACTACCCATAGGCCAATGACGCAGTTGAAGTGTTCAAAAAAATCCTAGAGAAAGGGCTAACAAAGATAGTATCAGCCAATAGGGACGACTGGGATGAAAGAATACCCGCAACACTATGGGCTTACAGGACAATGGCGAAGAGAATTCATAAGCAAACTTTGTTTCAACTAGTACACGGAAGGGAAGCAGTGGCACCAACAGAATTTACAATACCAATCATGTTCATATCTGAAGCAATAGGGATGATGGAAAACATGGTCTGATGAGAAAGACTGAGTCAGCTGATGGAACTTGACGAAACCCGATTATTTGTCGAGTTTCATCAGTCAGTGGAGAAGAGAAGGCAGAAAGCTTGGCACGATAGGCACATCAGAAAGAAGTCTTTTGAAGTAGGGGATTAGGTACTAATATATGACAGCAAATTCCAGAAATTCCCAGGGAAAGTGCAGATGCACTGGTTGGGCCCGTTTATAGTCACATAAATTAGAGATTCTGGAGAAGTGAGACTCACGCAACTGGACGAATTCGTGCTGCATGGATGGGTGAATGGCACATGCCTGAAGCCCTTCCAAAAGACATAACTCAAGATAACAGAGGGTCTTAGAAATGAGCCCGCAAGTAGGTAGGAAGTAAAAAAAAAATCCATTAGTTATAATAAGCAACAGGTAGAGTCATGCTTTTGCCATAGAAATAAGTAGAATATATATAAGGTTGTAGCACCAACTTCATCATGCCGCAACCCATTTGTGGTCGGGGGGGGAGAAAGAAAAGTAGAACACACATGTAGTCCCAGTCAGCAAGGTACATGTAGGCATGTGTTTTTTCTAGCCTTTATGATCACACGCTGTACCCGTCCTTTCTGTCGTACTAGTAGTCATTTCCATATTAAGTAACCTATAATGCAACTTTCAAAGTAGGAGCCACAAAATATTTTCTTATTAAGCACAAATTTAGTTAATAAATAACCCCATCATGACAAAACAAATACACCATACATCCCACTCTATACTTTCCCAGTCCACGTCATGGTTGTTAGGTCTAGGTCGGCTAATGGTGACAAGGTATAGCTAGAACACATGGGGAATTTTTCCAAAGTAATTCGTTGCTAAGGTCCAGTCATCAGGAAATGTTGTGTCAAGCCCAACTACTTAACTCGCAATGTAATGAAGGAAATTCCAAAATTCCAATTACAAATAGGAGAAGAATTGCAGGTTCACTATGGAGAACAGTTGTAGAGACACAGAAGCAAGAAACCTTAGGTGTAGATTGTTTACCAAAGGCATAAGGAGACGATGAAGGGAATTGTATCAGTCCCACAAGACCCATTAGACAAACGAATGAAGTGGTCGACAATTTCTATGGAAAAGATGATAAGGCAAATCTGGTCAACAATGATCTTACGGACTGCTTCCAGTTCCCAGCTCTGAAAAGGGAAGTTTATGAAGAGGAAATCCAGAGAGAGGATGGCACCAAGACCTCCAAGGTCAAGGAGGATTTCAAAGGGATACAAAGGTTGATCTTTCGAGAATTTTACCTATGTTCAGCACTCAATTCACCACAATGCAGTGTCCCAAACTTTTGGCGAGTAGGATGCACGAAGGATTGTTGTGGCTGGACAAGGAGTATCCCATTCATGTGGATGATATTAACTGTATAACAAGGTTTTTAGTAGGGGGAAGATAATTAGCACATCATTTCAGTCAAGGGCTAAGAGAGCCAAGAAGATGATCGAAGATAACATCTATGCAAGATATGGGACTAATTGGGGTGGAAGAGGAGCGAAGATGGATATGATCAACAAGGTTGACATCAGATTTTCCTACTACATCATAGTAGAAAAACCATGAGACATTTTACGAAGAATGAATGCACACTAGATGCAAGTTCGGTTGCAGAAAATTGTTTCCAGGGAGAGGTACTTAACTGGTCCACCTTTGTTCTTAACGAGTTGTTTGAAGCTTGTGAAGATGTGTACAGGTGGGGTAACAATTTCTTGTTCGGGTACATTTTGATGCCTTTGGAAATGTGGAAGTGGAGGCCACCAAAGGAAATGGAAATGGTGACCATTGTCCAAGGAAAACCGATAGAATTATGTTAAGACCCATGGAGGGTGTCAGGAGACTCCAACACGAAAGAGATAAATGAGATAACTTTCAAGAATTGGTACGAGCAGATGCTAGCCGCCATAAGGTTAACGGAGAGGATACCAAAGGCTCTGCTAGATGAATTTTTAGAAGAGGTCTTGTTGGCTTATTAGGGCCTGACCCAGGTTCAAAAGTGATTTATCCAAACAAATTCCGCACTACCAGCCCTTTCGGCAACAATCCATGGAGCGCGAACTGAGGTCTCACCCGAGGTAGTATGGGAGGGTGCTAGAACTAGGTTTTCGCACCCTAGGGATGTCTTGATGGGGTCTAGGAAGTTTGCAAACTGACCTTGCACACTTGTATTGTTCTGTGCAGCTATCCGACCTTCGTGTAGCCCTTGTATCGAGCATGAAGTGGCGCTGTCTAGATCCCTTACCCTTAGCATATTATTATTATAGATCTGACTTAATTCAGTAGTCTTTATCAATCATTCAATATTCATAACAAGTGCACGCAAATATAAACCTTAAAGATATGAATAAAACCATAACAGAAGAATAAACACACAGATCTACAAGTAGGTGCACACTATTTCAGAAACACTTATCTTTTATTAATGTTCTTCTCTATTACAATCCCAGCTCCGCCTGTGCACTCAGCTGCAAGGGTTCGCACACATAGCTGCGAACTCTACCAAGCCTCTACGCACACAACTATAGAGCCTGCTCTTCCTAATACCAACTATGACTTGGACTTACAAACTCAGAGCGATTATTGCATTCAAAAACCCATAATACTTAAGATCAGAAATAGTGAAAACTTACTTCTACCCTTAGAGCCTCACTCTATTTATACATTCCCATGGTCCGCGGACCATGGGTAGGCTGACACATTCTATATTAAATTACAATATTTTATGCGGACAACCCTTTGACTTGACTTATTACAATTCACACTCCGCGCACTTCGCGGAGCCTTTACAATACCATTACCCAAAATTGTGGGCTTTAAACCCCAAAACCATTATGTGGGGGATCTTCTACCCAACAGGACCATAACACAATCATCGTGACTTGTCTAGAGTCACTTGGCTAGTATGCTGATCTTCACACGGAGTCCATCCAACAACTTCTGCGCTTCGCTTACGGTGCCAACGCACTCCTTCGATGTCCATTGTATCAGTTGTGCGTGACTCTCTAATGCATCATCATCATGGGCACCTTCTTGCTTTAGCCCAGATGCATTCTCCATTTGTGCCAACTTTTCCTCGATTGTGGCGATGACTAGGAAGGCTTCCTCGAGCCAAGGCTGAATGCGTGCTTTCAGTAGTGCTTATTTCTGGCGTGTAGCATCCACCTGTTCCTTGAGAGCCTAGGCCTCCTTCAATCTGGTAAGGTGCTGAGTAAGGGTGATCGTTTATGTGGTCCATGTGACATTATCATATGCATGTTGTAGTTGCCACGCTTCTACCTCCAGTTGTTGTATGGTTTTATCTTCCTACAATGAAGTGAGCATGAGGAGGGATTGATCCAACAATCCTGTGCAATCATCCGTTGCAATGAACAGAAGCTTTACCCATGTCCAGGCTGGATTCTTTTGGTGCATGGATAAACAAATTATGCATATCTGCCTTGAATTTGGCTACACATTGAAAGCTGTTGTAGACCACCGAGGACAAGTGCGGCATGTGGTTGATCCATGTTTGGATGTGTGCCTCCATGAACACCCAAAACACCTCGATCTTGTAAACCCTCATCGTGTATTTCATCACCTAGAGTGAGGTGTACCTCGCGGCTTTGGGTAGGTTCTTCTCAATGGTGGGGAACTGGTTGTCCTTTGGCAGCTCCCCTGCAACCAATAGTATGGACAAGAGCAACCACGCATACTGGAAGGTCTTACCCTACTCCTGTGCCTCCCTACAATTTATCAAAAATTCATTGCAGAGAAATTGCGCCCAATTGAACTGGACCCCCTCCGCACATTGCTTTGCCAATGCAATTACAAATGCTGGCACCTCATCTGCGTGGCATTTCCTCATGAGTTTGTCAACCAATACCTAGGTGGCAACACAAACCCCTCGGTCCTTGATGCTTGCGATTACATACCATCGCTTCCTCTTCTCCAGCTTATATTTGGCCTTCATAGCTTTTGCGAGGCCCAAGTCGTTGCTCCTTCCTGCTATGGTGGTGGGATTGTTTCCTTTGGTAGGTAGATGAGAAATCTGGTGTATTAAATCAGACATGATGGTAATCAGCTCCTCCAACTAGAGATACCCTAAGGTGGAATTCGAATTTATTTTTATTTAAATATATTATTATATATTATATATATAGTATTATTTATATTATTATAGTTTTTATTAACTATATATATTACCTATATTTAAATATTAAATAATAATATTAAATCCACATTTCTTTTAACCCAAATTCTGAATGGCATATAAACTTATGGTGTATGGCATATTAAATATATTTTAAATGGCAGAATGTATTGGCATATGTTATATTTTATATGGGCATAAGTCAAATTTTTAGTGGTGCATTTATTGTATTAAAAAACATGATGGGGGAGGGGGCGGGTTTGAACCTATGACCTCCCCTTCCTACTTTCGTACAATACCAATGAACCATAAACAATAATATTAAATCCAAATTTCTTGTAACCCAAAGTCTGAATGGCATATAAACATATGGTGTATGGCATATTAAATATATTTTAAATGGAGGAATGTATTGGCATATGCATAAGTCAAAGTTTTGGTGGTGCATTTATTGTATTAAAAAACATGATGGGGGAGGGTGGGTTTGAACCCATGACCTCCCCCTCCTAATTTCATGCAATACCAATGAACCACAACCCATGTATGTATATGGGGGCTACTACACCATATTTTATGCTATAGCTTGTTGACCGATGGGGAGAGGAGGGAGCTAGCCCCACTGGGCCAACGCTCTCTCCAAGCGACCACAAACCACATTACCAAGGGCTAGCGCCAGCACAAAGTGCATTTAGAGTGCCATTAATCTAGAATTAGCCTTAATTAATCCATCAATTAAGTTGGCAGAAATTATGGTGGAGCCACCAAATCCGGAACCACCACCAAACTTGGCAGACTTAACTGGAGTCTCTCCAGATTTAGCGGAGGTTTTCTAGGAAAAATTGAAAGAGGCATAACTTACTCAATTTTCAACCAAATTGAGATAAAAAAAAAGTGTTCTTAGCTAATTTTGACCTTTTGAACACATTGGTGTAGGTATCAAGAGCCATAGATCTTTGTAAACATAATTTTTTCACATTGAGATAATATAGAGGCCTAAGCCATGGAAGTTGGACCGAGGAGATGTAGCCCAGGAAGGGTGAACTCCTTCATCAAAACATTGTGTTAACGTGTGTCTGATGGTTTGCTATATTTTACATGTTTGTTGTTTATTATTAGTTTCTAAAGCTATTTTTCTCATGAATGTCTTGTTTAACTTATGGAAATTTACTTGTTTGTAAGCACTAAGAACTACGGAAACCTCAGCTCAAAAAGAAAGAAGCAAGCACAAGTTTGTTAATCTGTAATTGTTATTAGCACAAAAAAACTAATCATACAAATATAGATCATCTATCTTCTTAGCACTTGAAATCGAATTCAATAATCACTTGCATGAACTTATTGACTATTCAGAAGTTGATTTTTTAGATGTGAAGCAAATTCCTGGGTGCTATACAATAGTCATTGGATCTGTCTAAGTTTTCATTGGACTTGAGAAATCAAATCTTGGAAGAAATTGATGATTTGATGTTGAGCGTAATTAATACCACTGAATTTTAATATGTAACAACTTCACACCTATATTTTGAATGCAAACTTCCACTACACAGTTGGAAACTCATATTTTTCACCAACATTTTGCTTGGAGTTTGTAGCGTCATTTAACTAGAATTTTATTCACACCTGGAGCGTGAATAATGCCACCAAAAAATTGAAAGTTGAATTACCTCCAACATTTTTCTACTCAGAGTTTAATTTAACTACCACATTGTTTGCCATCATTTAACTTAATCTTAAACTCAAGATTTGAACTACTTGCAATGAAATCTTACTCGTACTGACTGCGAAATTTTTAGGATATAGTTGGATATCTCAATGTCTTTCTTGGCGAGATCCTAATCACTCGACATTCTCCTTTGCTATTAAAAGCTCATGCATACCCTATTCCTTTGTTTCTATTTCACTAGGTTATGTTCTTACCTAAGCCAAGGTGTCAAAATCTCATTGAGTTCCATGTGAAGGTACCCTTTGTATCTGCTACTTGTTGGGTTGTGTTATATTCTTTCCATGTAGTTAATAGGGGGTTTGAAGGGCACCCGTAACCCCACTTTATGGGGTCCAGGGCAGTGCCCCAGAAAATTTTGGTTTTGGACCCTATGTTAGGTTGGGCAGACCCACACATGGTTTTGTGCATGATTTTTGCACATGTTTTTTGGATGTGATGGTTTTCGGTCCATGGTATTGGATGCGATGGTTTTCAGTCCATGGTATTGGATGCTTTGGCATGTATAAATATGTATTGTAACATTGAAAGGAACATAATGAAAAATCAAGATGGTAGTCCTGGTTTTAGGATCCATGGGAAAATCTATGTGTATATGTGTTTTATGTGTTATGATCTAGCATTATTTATTTTCTGTGTTTTAGAATTCGTATGCAGGTAATTTTTGTATGGGGTTAAAATCTACATCTGGTATCAGAGATGTTTTGGCTTCAAGTGGACGCCCTTATTGCTGAGGGGTTTTGCTCGGGCCTGTGGTAGACCCTGTTCAGTGGGAGATCTGCGAGATTGATTCTGGTGGTGAAAGAAGATGGCGAGCAATGGAAAGATAGAGATCGAGAAATT